>UYYA01000513.1:0-51441 GCA_900624975.1 Angiostrongylus costaricensis
GGAGACGATTTTGAAGTAAAAGTCAATATCCTTGCACAGGAGTCTAAAACACCAGCGCGAAAACTTTTTGAGGCTTTTTGGATAGGTGCCAAAAACCCTACAATGAGTAGTAGCGATGAATGCCCAGAGGTCATACTCGACCTGATCCCGTACGTTCGCATCCATTTTTGATGTGGGATGGTGCAGTCGTCAACCACATGCGACTATAATCAGCTGTTCTAAACTTCCTCATTGGAAGTCACGAAAAAGCGGTGGGTTTTTTCGAGAAGTTGTTGATCATGTAATTACCAAAGACTCCTTCGTCATTTTGTAAGTGCTATTGAAGCGTTTGGCCTAGTAGATTGTATATCAGTATGCCCTTCCAGGCTCTGAAGAAGGCGATACTGCCGAAACGTCAGCTAGCGTTGTATTGTATTGTGTTTTTCTATGGAAGTAAATGTATGCTGTTTAAAAACCTCGCGATTGCTGAACAAGAAAACGACGCTTTCATATTCCAGTGCCGAGGTTAATAGAAAGTCGATCCTGGGAACTATTATATGTACGGAAACTTCGGCATTAACAGTGTTGCATTACAAGCGAATAACATCTTTTTAGTGTCGGTAGTTGGTTAGGTAAAGGTGGGTTAACATTAAATTTAACCACAGTGATGCTAAGATATTCGCAGAACTTAGACCCAGGCCATATCGAACCACGATTACCCTTTCTTGGGTCTGGCTTGTTACACACAGCACCGCTGAGGACCTTGCTTTGCCTTTCTTAAATTTAATTTCTTTGATCTCATTAGAGTGGTCAATAAGCCTGTTGTTAGTGTTATCCACTAAAGGAGAAGTCAGATCAGTTGTTTTTTCGTCATTATGCTTTTGGTTAGTCTTTTTTTGCCAATGAGTTTTTTAGTACTACGTAAACAGTTCAGATAGGTCTTTCAGGCCATGGAGTTTCCATAGATATAGCCATTCTTTATGGAGCTTGCAAGTTTTTCTTTCAACAAATTTACCTTGAATAGTAAAGTCCGCATATCATAGAACTTCATTTAATGGTAATTCTGTTTTAGAGCAAATATGAATCATCGGATGAAGAATGGGTCGAAAGGGACGATGATGATGGGCCAGAAAGACGCCAGGAAGTTTCGAATTTGCTCAAAGATGAGAAATTAGTGGAAAGGTTTGACAAAAAGAGCCTGACTGATACAAAGGAAAGAAGAAAAGAAAAAGGTGGACGCAGTGCGCAAACGTCAACTAGCAGACCTCACGAAGAAAGGAAAGATCGACATGATAGCAGACATCACACCAGTGATCGGTATAGTCGAAGAGAAGACACATCGAAAAGAGAGAATGACAAATCCGACGAGAGCCGACGATCGAAAAAATACGACGATATGGACAGGACGTCAAACAAGTATATTTCACTTTCTTGTACAACTACTTAAGAGACTCGTTAAACTTATGAAAACTCTAACTGAATGCTTTTGAACTGTTTGACTAGTCCATTTCGCTTACAAGCAGCGTTTTAACCATTAGGTAAGGAACAAACTTTGTCAGCGCTGACCACATTGTAAGTACACACCATGCAGTATGGATGCAGGAAACGTAATTTGAACGCTGCTCCAATTAAGTTAAGCCTTTCAGAAAACCTCGGAGAGAGGACGTGGATAGCGACAGAATGGAACGTAACAATCAAGAGAGAGACCGTGACAGTAGCAGACGTCGGGATGGATATCATAGTCGCGGTCGTGATGACAGGGAACGATTTCAGAGGGTATTCGTTTCTCAGTTTCATTTTTAGACCATACAGCTTCCCAATACTACAACATTTTTAGGTCATCATAAATAGTCATTCGTGTACTATGTTTTATCCTTTTGCAACTTAGTTTGTTTTCCACAATTTAGTCCGTAGATTGTAGAGATGGGACACCTGTGAAGTGCCATACAAAAGATAAGAAAATAGAAGAAAAAGTATACGCATATACATCTGTATATATATATATGTATGTATACATATATATTCATATGTATATATATATATATATATATGAGGGCACGTGTAGCGCAGTGGTCGAAGGAATCCTGCAGCACACGTGAAACCCATCCCCGCACTCCACGCTCACCAAGCCTTCCATCCCTCCGAGGTCGGCAGATTGGTACCAGACTTGTCTGGGAGGATAGCATCATTGGCTCGATATATCGGTAAGCCACCGCGAGTCATTATATAGGCCAGATGGTCACCTCCAACGATGCTTAATGAAGTCGAATGCATGACGCATCACTCAGGGATTGATTAATGACGAGAGCTCTATCCTTTATTTCGCTCATTATGTATATATATTTGTACATATATGTATATATATTATACGTGTATGTGTACGTGTATATATACTAGTGGACATGCATATATACATTTATATATTAATACATATGTATATTTATATATATATATATAAAATCTACGGCGTTTTTGTGGTGGTAAGAGGTGTACTTCCTTGTGTTTTTTGTGTTAACTAGATGTCATAATTCTCCGCTTAGAAGCCGAAAATTTCGAAACAGCCGAGAACTAGTATGACAGGAAATATTTTGCAAGAAAAGTTTTTTTACAAGTCATTCTCTATACGCTACTGTTTGCACAATTGAACACTTTATCTATTCGTTTTTTTAAACAGGTTTCTCATCGTAGTTAGAAGCAGTTCGTTATTTTGCGGCGCAGGCGGTGCATTTCTAGAAATCTAATTTTACGGTTTGGTCTCAGTTGCATAATTGGTGGATGCAACAACGTGGGACCATCATCGGCCAGTGCTGGCTTTTAGAAAGACGATCGACGGGGTTACGGAGCACCGCGGCGAGGCTACCGAAGTGGTGGAAATGGTGATCATTATGGAGCGCGTGGCCGAAATGAAGACAGAGAAAGATGGAGAGAAAAGGAGAGAAGGAATGAGAGGTACGGTCCCGTTAAACTATCGAAAATTTGCCGTTTATCGTTACCATCGTTTGATTTTTAAAGAGAGGACCGGTCAACATGGGATATACGCCCAAGTGCTGAGGAAGTTGCAAAACAGAAGAAACTTCTGTGGGGAAAGTCGACATCGCAGGCTAATGGAGAGGTATGGCGGTTTGAACCTTTGCTTAGAACTTGACTAATCTTCTTAAAATCCACTTCCTGATTATGACACTATCACTTTCCATGGTATTAAGTCATGCGCTTGTTCCCTTGGAACACATTGTCGGATTATGCAGAATCAGTGATACATAGTACATGAATGGGTTTATTCATCTTAGTCTCCAGCCAAGTTGATTTCATACTAACACTTAATGAGAAAGGTTATAAGAACTGTACAGTTTGTTTTTTTTAAGAGTTTTTTCTACGTCTTCTCCTGGTTTTTTCTTTTGCCACGTAGAATTCAGAATTTATTTTTATCCTTCTCATGTTCGGCCCACAGTTTTTCCAGTGCAAGTGTTGTGCCAAGTGTTTAAGAAAACTATTTTTACAAAAACTTACAACAACAGCTTTTGAACGAGTTTGTTGGTCTCCTCACAGAGCGGTTGCGTGGACGAACGTACTATAATATTGCTGTTGAAAAGAGTACCGTGGATGAATGTAGTTTTTCGATGAAAACGAAGGGTACGCATCCATGTCAAGGCGCACGAGAAAGCACTCGTATTCCTATGTGGTTGCCAATGAAATCAATTAATCTTCGCGTGTTTATTAATTAGAACGAAATATATGTGTAGGAAGGCGGCGTATGTGGTGATCATGGACCTGGTGAAGCAGCGACAGCGTCGTCTGGTCAACAAAAAAATGTTGGCTTGTGGTCCAGTGCAATTACAGCATGTGGTGTTGGTGGAGATCAGGCGAACAAGTTTTTGAAACTCATGGGAATCAAGAATGCCCCTACTGTGAATCCGGCTTCTGTAAGTTATTCGAGTGATGCGTTGATTTACGAATTTTTACTTAGCCCTATATCGTCATTAGTGTCGTTGAAACTTAGCAGTTCATTATACCCAAAGGAAAGAAAGTATTTGTGTACTAGTTTGTGTATAGTTTGTGTATTAGTCTGTATTAGTTTAGTTGTAGCGAGTGCTGTTCCATGTTCCATGGTTACATTATAAATTAGTCAATCTAATAGTTTACTAAGATACTCGCCTTCATATCGGGCCAATAACCTTCGTGTTTGTCTGTTTGGCGGCTTGGTGTATCCATATAGGAGATTATGGTAACATGTCCTTTTTACAAGTATAGTTCGAAAGTGATTTCCCATACCTCCATTTTTACTTGCTTAACGTTCTCGCGACAAGTCACCTGTATGGAAGTCATTTCGAAGTTACCGCAGTAGCCGGCTTAACTTCCATAGGTTTCATTTTCTTTCCTCTGGTTTATTTTAACATACAGGATTCTCTCTTATGCTTCTTGGATCAATAGATAACTTGTGGAACAAAAGTGTTGTGATGGCTGTTGTTCGGGAAAGGTTTTATGCTGCATTTAGAAATATACAAAAAATACTTCTTGGATAGAGTATATTGATTAGGAATTTGGACGGCAATTCACCATTGTTTCAGTTCTAATTCCGGTAGTGAATCATAGTCACTGTATGTATTGTGCTGGTATAAAAAACTGAAATAGGGATCGATAATTAGCCAAGCGCTTTCATATGCTGAAGGCAGTTTGCTTGTATGGTGAGCCATAGTAGAAATAGCACAATATAATCATTCAAACCCATAGGACGACAAATCAGAAGTTTCTTATAATCTTGTCATGCTCACAACACATAGTGTCCTTTAGGTATTCACAAATTGTTGTTCATTGTCAAAAACCAGTAAGTTCGTAGAGGCCAAAAATAAGGGGTCGTCCATTGCGGTAGAAAAACGAAGCTAGGATTCGTCGCGAGAGTGTTAGTAATAAAAATTTCACAGTGAGTAGAGTTTCTCACAACATACAACAATAAACATGAGTTCTACCTTTCATCAAGTTGCCTTCCTCAATTCTCAGGTTTAGGAGGACAATAAACGCCTACAAGAAGAGAGTGAGAAACAGAGGAAAGTGATGCAAGATCTGGATCGTCAATATGAAATTGCGCGCGAAGCAACCCACATGGGACGTGGGCTTGGACTTGGATTTCACCAATGAATACTCTCACTGTAAGCCACTGCTATGTATTTCCATTATTAGTGACCCATCTTTGGAATTACTGACTCTACGTTAATTTTTTTTGTAGATTATCAATGTTTTCAGTGAATAATATCGTCGTTGAACTGCCATGGATGTCAACTGTGTAATTAAGACTTTAGTTTGACGTTAGTTGATAAGGCATGTGCTTTTGAAACCTGTGTATTTCAAAAGTTACCCATACTTCTTATACGATTTTGGTGGGAAGAATTTCACGATCACGACAGTTTTCCTAAGCTACCGTTTACATTATTTTGCATGTGATAAAATAACAGAATGTACTAGTAATAGAAGTAAAGCATACAAAAGGGCACGCCAATATCTACAAATTGCTGAAATGCTTCAACTTTGAGTGTTGTTTCGTTTTTGGTTTTCAGTTTCTGCTAATTTAGTTCGTGAACAACACGACAAAAATGAGTAGCGCAGGAATTTCCCCTCCCTGTTGTCTGTGAAATTTGGTAGCTAGTAAGCTTAAAATTAATATCTCTTTACTTCTTTGTAGATTTCTCATCACAAATGTGTTCTGTGTTCTTCATGATCATGAATATTCCCTCAAGAAAAAGAAAAGGCTTCCTATTTGTATTGTATGTATGTATTCGAAATCGTTTGATAATGCCAAGTAGCACTGTTTTTTTTACCATTTATGTTGTCTATATAATAAATCTACTGTGAATTACTTACACGGAGATGAAAACCCGAGGAACTTGGGCAATAATTAAAGACTAGATGACAAAATTTACAATTTGAAGAATGCATCAAATAAAACTGGCAGCAAAATATTTCCCACAGCTTAGTGAACTAGTTTCTCATCGCTGATGTCGTCCACACTTAATGCCATCCCAAGTTCGATCTCGGAAATGTTGCTACGTAAGTCCTGAAGCATGCTGGCAATACGTTCTGAATCTCTCCTGGAATGATTACTAGTTACCGCTAGAACAAAAATCTTCTGAAGCTGTGATTTTTATCAAGTTTTGGTGGGCGACTTTCTATGGAATGTTGATTCTTAGCAAAGGAGGCTTCTGCGTCTTAACATTGTGCTGAAGAAAAAAAGTGAATCAGGTTGAAGTAGAAGTTCCGCCTCGTCCTGATAATATTTTTTGGGTTGTTTATTGCCTTTGCTTTTTGGCCCTTATTGCTCTAAATTTACCAATTAGTTCTTTTCGCTGATTGAAAGTAGTAACCTGGAAAGGATTTCGTCGATTTCGGATGATGAAGATGACGAACTGAGCGACGATGCGCTTCGCATGGTATTCGACGCAGATGACTTCTTTCGTGGAAGATCTAAGAGTGGAATGTTGTCTCTTTTCATACGAGGGCTATTCGTTTAGTTTTTTATGAACTGATCACTAATGATGAAGCAGTGAGAATATGACAATGAAAAGGAAACATATAGCTCATGGGACGAACTTCTGACGTATGCTAGTCGACACCACTGAAGTGCTTCATCGTCGCAAAACGCTGCATATTCAAGACACATCTGCGAGAAGCGCAACATGGCCAGCAGAAATGGCTCACTTCGTGGCGGTAATACTGACAAGAGTAGTCGATGGTGTTCCTAAAGAACAAAAAACCAAATACTCATGCATGCAAGCCACACTGACGAATACCTTCATATCACGGAAATGTCTCTCCATTTCGCTCGTGAAATCGGCAAATCGGATTGTCGTGTAGATCCAGCATAGGAATGCCTGATATTCGAATACAAAAAGTGCCATAGATAACTCGTCTGAAACGATGAAGCACGCTTTTCATAAACACTGGGGACCTGTGCCATCACATTTGCGCTTTATTTAGAAACTCGCTGGTGCAGTTCTTTTGGACTTGAGCTCTGGAAGCCCTAGGAAAAGCTACTCAACATTTTAACGATGATTCCTTATAATAGATATCCGCCATAAAATTCTTGATTCTTAACCGATTTCTGTGAAGACAGATGAAACTATATGAGATGTGGTGCGACATGAAACGTCTATAAGCACAGCTGTGTATTACAACAAGAATTTTTCGCTTTAGCTACTTAATGTGGGCATATCCTGTTGCTAAAAAGGGTACGTGTGGCGCAGTGGTTGGAGGCGCCACTGCAACACACAAAAAACTTTCGACTCCGACTTCTATGCTAATCATCCACTCTTTGGCTACCAAAGAATTTAATTTCCTATTAATTACCATATTATAGAATTCTGTCATGTACCTCTGTTTCCCTTCAGATGTTTTGCTGCTTCTGTTTGTTTTTTCGTTTTAACTTCGTAAGGGCGCGTGTGGCCCACTGGTTGGAGGCGCCACTGCGACACATACGTGGAATCGATCCCCTCGCCCATGACCCACCAAGCCCTCCATCTCTCTGCGGTAGGAAAATTGGTACCAGACTTGTCTGGGAGGATAGCAGCACTAGCTCGATACATCGGTAGGTCACCGCGAGTTATTGTAAAGGCTGGACATGCATTCAATCACCTCCAACGATACTTAATGAAGTCGAATGCATGGCGCATCCCTCATGGATTGATCAACGCCGAGAGTTTTATCCTTTTTATCCTTTATCCTGTTGCTGTGGACCAACAGAGCAGTTATCAGAGTTGATGAAATAACTGGGTTGCGAAATCTTGTGATACGGTGAGTATGGATGCTTTTTGGACGTTAATAATCAATTAGTATACTTTGATCAACTTGTTTTCACCTTACTTTTAGGTACACCGCTTTATCGATGTTTTAAACACTACATTACTTTCCTTGCCTACATGCCTTCCTTGCCTATCTACTGGTTGAATATCTATTGATAACGTATTATTTATATAATGTTCTCAACATTGGATTGAAGTTCCTAAGCCATCCATTCCTTTGCTAACTCGATTAAATGCATATTGTCGAAGGAATTACCCATCCCTGAGGTTCTGGAGTCATCCATTGTGGGATATGTGTTGGATAACTACAGGAAATTTTTGAAACGCATAGTGTTATAAGAAAGAAACGAAAGTTTACGAACCTTGCTTGGATTGTTCTAGCAATTCCGTCCGCAGTTCGTGCAACGCAGCACAAGCTTCGCGTAGACATCTTTTGCGTTCGATGGTTGATCGTTGAGAGAAGTAGTCGAACTGTAACTCTCGTCGAAGTTGATAGACATCGTCTGGTGTGATTCTGAATAATGAATGCTCAACTATTTCAACTACAATGTTAACTTTTTATTTACTGCCTTTTACACTCTTTCACGGCAAAATATTATGTGTGATACAACCACAATGTATTTGGTACTTGGATGGCCCGTCCTCATTGATTGTGCGGAGCCCAGCATGATCTCCATTTTTCGGAGATTTGCTGGTTAAGCCATTGTGATTCCCGGAGTCCTGAGGTTAGCGTTGCCAAAGCCTGCATCAAGTCGTCAACACCATAGGCAGCCGCCGCGCCCTTGTGGATGAGAGCGAGATTTGCCACTATGCGACTAGTTTGATACCAGGTCGCTGAAATTTTTACGGATCCTGGTATTGGTTTACTCTTAGCTAGGCTTCCTGTTAGAAGCGCTGGACTTCTTCTCAGTTTAGAAGACCCTGCCAGGGGGATGAATCCCCTGCTGTACATCGCAGTCCAACACTCAGGAACACCTCCCAGCCACTATGAGGCGGTAAACCGTTAGAAGGTTCAACCACGATGATGCTGAGATATTTGCAAAACTCCGGACCGAAAGTGTCTGCAGTGGGGAACGAACGCCTTATTACCTTTTCCTAAAGCTAACATGTTCACCACTTCACCATGCGGGTTCTTCGTTTCATCTGTCTCTTATCTAGTTTTCTATCGTTCAATGCCATCAGCAATCACCCGCCTACAGGATTGATCTGGGGAGCCCAAATCGACACTGAATGGAGCCAAACTGAGGCTGTAGTTGTAGTGTTCTCCACCGCAGACACGTGCGCTCCGGAGCTTTGCAAATATCTCAGGATCATTGTGGTTATCTCAGCTACGGTTTTAGTCTCGGTGTGAAAGCGTCTTCCTGATGAAATCATTCTAGCTCAAACTTTGCACCAAGAAGCCATCCCTAGTGTGAAGATTAAAACAGCATGATGATGTTCAAGTGTCTTAAGTCCATTAAATCATTTCAACTTTTACCTAGCAACGTTTTTTGCTCTGGTGAAGATTTTCTTCTTCAGTTTTACTCACCTTATGCCACTTCTTTTCAGATTTCGAAGGCAGCGTGAATTATAAGAATTGAAATCGTATTGTGAGGTCAGAGATGAGTTGGATGCTAGACTTCCCAGTGACGAATCCGATGTGAAGAACGAGTCTGTAATAAATAAACTTGGCAGCACTTGAACGAAAGTGGTTCCGACTTAAACGGTCATTTAAGTCCTTAAACCTTTCGGAACCAATAGTGAGCCACTACAACGTTATAACCCGAAATGACTATTTCTGGCTTAAATATTTGATTGTATACTGTGAAGTAGAGGTGTATAACACAATTTTTTAGAAATTAGGCGGACATAAAACAGTAGTTAGAGGTGCCCTACAATATACGCTTGGTCTTTGGTTCGATCCTACCCTTGGAGCTCACAAAGCCCGCTGTCTCTCTAATGTTGGCTAATCGTTAACAGACTTATCTAGAAGGATAAAAATGCTAACTAGACATACTGGTAGGTTCCCATTAGTCACCGAATAAGCCAAATGTGCATTCGATCCCTCTACGAAATCGCGTGCATGACACATCTCCAAAAAGGAGGAATCAACGCCAAACGTTTCGTCCTTTTGCTTCCGAGATATTCTGTGACCTTCGAAATAATTACGTTGTTCGAAATATCAAACTACTTCAAATGATCTATGATATAGTTTACCCTCTATGATTTGCCACCTCATGTGTAGCAGTGGATGTTGGACTGCAATGTACAGTGGGGTGTATCCGTTAGGCAGTGTTGCTTAACCTTATGGAAAATTTCGGCACTTTCTTCTGGAAACCCAGCTAAAAGCAATTAAAAGAAATGTTTCAGCCATGGAAGAGATATAGATGCATATTGGTAAATATCGAACTGGTCGGGAAGGGCTTCCGACGGTCTATGGTGAAAACCTACATACATACGAGAATGAATGTCTCGGATTTCCAAGGAAAACTTGTTTAACGATAAAAAAGCAGCCAATAGCAAATAGTTCTGGATCGGCATGATTCATGAAGACGAGCCATCCAATTAGAATTTATTACACCAATTCATTTGGCTTTTACCGATTAGACACCACGGTGGTCTAGTTCGATGTGAATGGTTCACTCTCCAGCAAAAAGGATCCTTTCTTTTCTGATTTGTACTATATCACCTCTTCATTACTATCAAGTGATATATTATACAACAGATGTAGTACCGTAAGTAGTCTTCGTTAACAAGTAGACAAATGGGGATTTTTGACGGAGTGTGTAGGGGAAAATATGAAGTCCTGAAATTGTGGTGCCTCTTCAAGGTATACCAAAAACACCGGGACAGCTAATTCCCTATTTGCATTGGCGTAATGCCTACTCATGGAAAGCAAACATTTACGCGGTGATACTCATAGTGTTGACGGAACTTCTCTATGCTGTCGGCGGAATGTTTAATGATGCTGAGATTCTTTTTTTGTCCATCAATGGAAGGCAACTAGTCGGTGAGCAAAAGTCTGCACGATAAACGAAACTATTTCAGTGTCCCATAAATTCTGTGTCGATCAATGGTGTGAGAGGTTAAAGTGCAAGATTTTGAAAACTCTTTATGAGATTAATCAAGACCATACAGTTCTAGTGTTCCAAAAATCGCTCATCACTCCCAACGGCTTTCCGCCTCAACATGGTTAGGAGGTGTTCATGGTTGTCGAACTGCGATGCACAGCAGAGGGATTCATCCTTCGACAGGGTCTCCCACGCTGCGGAGGAGACCAGCGTTTCCATCAGGAAGCCTAGCTAAGAATAAAGCAATACCAGGATCCACCACCGTCCTGTTATCAAACTACTCGCATGATGGCAAATCTCCATGTGATAACTTCACAACGGCGCAGTGGGGTGACGACCGAAGGAAGGCTTGGGCTAGGCTGACCTTGGAACTCCAAGGAACCACAGCGGCTAAACCAGCAAATCTCCAGAGAGTGGAAATTATTCTGGGTCCTGCACAACCAGTGAAGACGAGCAATCCAAGTATCCAAGTAGGTAATTCGCGCACCAATTTACAAACGGTAAAAAACCGCCGTTGAAACAGACCTTTGTGAAGCGATGTGTTGGAGCCGAGTGTGCTTTTTTCCGCGCACAAATCGAGAACGCTCTGACGATGTGACTGCCGATGACGGCCGTTCGAAAAGTGCAACATTTTTAGTGTGACGTCACAAATTATCTGAAACGTTGGTCAAAAAATTTACAAGTACTTTTATTTGGAGAAGCAAATGCAACTGATTAAAACGCTTGTGAAGGTTATGCGATCTAAAATTAGAAAAAATCCAATCCAACCAAAGAAAGGAAGGAAAATGAAGTAAGAGCAACAGCTAGTGAGTATACAAGAAAGTAGCCCTAAGGAACATGAAGGTTCTCTTTTGTTGAAAATGGCTCAATGAAATGACAAATATAAAAGAGATTGCCTGAAACCCCAGGTATTTGGAATTATTTAAAACCTTCGAACTCAGGTGCTAAACAATAATCGTGTTATTCAAAGTTTGTACACCAAAGGAAGGTTTGAAAACCTTGAAATAAAAGTGAGAGTAGATTTACAAATTGCTAGTAAACTAATAAATAGTACAAGAATAGGGGTCATTTTATTATCATGTGCACGAAAAGTCGATTTAGTAAATGATGGTGTTCTCGAAAATTCTTAAGTTGTAAAGTAGCATAAGTTCAATACACTTGGGTCAGTGTGATTGCCTGTCATGAGGACCAGGAACTCCTCAGTACGGCCGCCTCGGGATCCCAGGAATAACCACGATTGGGGCATCACTCAGCATTTCAATAAGAGAAGATTGTTGATCCTCAAGTGGCAAAGGATCTCACACACTAATGGGACCAGCTGCATGGATGACAACTGCAGCACAACCAAAGGAACAGAAGAATTGCTGGACTCCACACGATGTGTGATGATGGGATGGTTAGGTCATTCTAATGCTGAGAGAGGTGGCTGAGTGAAAGACAAGGCGAGAACCTCAATAGCGAAGTGGGTAGCACGTGAGCTCATGGAAAGGGTAAGCACGAGTAGGAAGTAAATAGAAACTAAGCATCTGTGTCAGCTGTGACCGGGTAAAGTACAAAAAGGTCAAACTTTAAAAGAAAATATGATATTACATAGAATACTCACAAAATATGTTATATAGATTATACGAATACAGGACATTCTTATCGTCAGGAAGAAAGTCCTCAACTAGTGAGCATTTGCTCTCATATGAGTGTAAACTCTTACATCGGTGTCAGGAAATTGGTCGGCTTTTTGCATGATTACGACGAAGTTCCCACCGTTTCTAACAGTCTCCACCTAGAGTCATATCTGATTAGTAGAAGTACTGTATTGTCGCATTGCAGTTGCGGAAGCAGTCGCATAGATTTCTTCTAGAAGACGGTTCCACTTCTTTTTCGACTAGAAATGACAAGATAGCGTCCGTTGTAACGCAATCAAGGAGAACATTCGATAGGTGGTACTCCTGACAGACTTCTCTCACTGCAGTTATCTTTTAGCAGCAGTTCAAAAACAAAAACACCCGCCAACGGGTTGGATTTTAAAATCTACATCCAAAATCTAAAGGAAAATCTAAAACTGTCACGCGATTTAACAGTACTAGTGATGAAACTATAAAACAGCACCAACAAGCAAAGTCGATTGTTTCAGAAAAGATCCGCACCTCTTAGTTTAGGATCTCATCAGTTTATCAAAGAATGAGGAATTGTAATCAATCCGTTTAGTCGATGATTTCTAGCTCTAAGAACTTTGACCACTGTTTTGTCTGGTTTTAATCTTGCCATTTTTCCCTCCTTTTTCCACTACTAGTATAGTTGAGGAACGAATTTAAGGCTGTTTTTCCCCAAGGAAAATGACGAAGTTTGGCACAAGGCATGTCATGCGAAAACAGTTACAGTTGGGTTTCCTCGCGTCAATTCCACATCGTTGGGAGACGCGATGGTAATCCCGTTATCATTCGGAATGGGTGATAACAGAGCATTATATTTCCAGAATACCAAAAGCAGTTCTTGAGAAGAGTTTCAAACAAATTCTTCCTAAGACATCTTTTTCCAGTATTGTTTCAGGTTTTCGTGTATTGATCCTTTATAGCTGGAATGTATGAGGAAAAGGGTGGGTTGGGCTGAAGTTGGAACCAGGCCTCAACTTTCCCTTCACTCTAGCGAGACTTACTAAAGATGTGAGAACTCTATATCCACGGACAAAAAAGGCTCAACTACTAACAAAATTGTTTCATGGGATCAGAATGGAAAAAAATCAAATCGTTTCATGGAATTGTTCTTAACGCCACTGAAGCTTAGGTGTCGTGGTTTCCAGCTGAGGTTGTGGAAGTATTTGGCCCTCTATATCACAAACAACTTAATCTTTTTAAGCTCTGAAAAATGTGGAAGACTTTTGAAATGTCGGCTGCTGTAGGTTGATAGTATAGCAACAAGCTCACGTATGCTCACCAAGAAAAAAGTGTGTTCTCCATCATTAAGTTGGCGTACGT
Source organism: Angiostrongylus costaricensis (assembly GCA_900624975.1). NCBI lineage: Eukaryota > Metazoa > Nematoda > Chromadorea > Rhabditida > Metastrongylidae > Angiostrongylus > Angiostrongylus costaricensis. Next base: position 13,786 of record UYYA01000513.1, read on the forward strand.
TAGTCTTGCTAATGCAGGACGATCAGGTGGATTTAGATATCATCTACGACCTCTAAGAGAGCGTGAAAGTCGGTACCTAGGAAGAATAGTCGAAATAAGGTGAGTCGCAGACGTGTTGCTCTAGCCCAATGCCATTGACGCCCATCGCAATCGGAGATTTGGTTGTTTTCCATTGCTTGCATCACCACCACACACGTCGTAGACGGGAGTGCCCAATATGCCTGTGGTAGTGAGGCTGGTTTTTTGTTAGTTGAGCAGGTTTTTTCTACCGTGTATCGAGGCAGTCATACCTGAGCGGTCTAGGCCATTATCACAGACAGATGCCAGTCCTAGTGGATCAGAGAACAGTTTAACAATTCTATAGGGTATTGATTATCTTCGACTAGTAGTTCAACTACGACTAAATATTCGAAAAAATCATCCTACTCAACTCATTTCTTCAATATTAGGTACTCTGTATATTTTGTCTAAGTAACTGCTCCTCTTACCGCTCTCCCATGCGTGAAAAGTTCCAAGTGTCGAAGTGCGAACGACAGCGTGGGTACACACCATGGTCGGGGAGGGGTATCTAAGCTCGAAGAAACTTGACATCTCCATTCCGAAAGCCAGCTAAGGGCAAATGTAACCCATAGCAGAAGACAACGAGTTACTAGGTAATAAATTTTCACGAAAAAGGAGAGAAACACACTCTCACTACAAGTTTAAAACCTACTTGATCGCACAGGCTTAGAACACAAGGAAAGGTCTAGTGCGCCAAATGGAGGAATGAAGTTCCGAGTTTCGTTTCGAAAAAAGATCGATAGAACTAGTTGAGAGATAGGCGAAACGAAGCACCCGCATGGTGTGGCGGGGAACGCGATACTCCCCAGAAAGGACAATAACGCGTTCGTTCCCCACCGCACACACCTGCGGTCCGGAGTTTTGCAAATAACTCAGCATTATAGAAGTTTATGAGTCCCTAGTCGAGTTATTTGACAATTAATGGAACTACAGGTGATAAATCTCAAGCGACCAGGAAATAAGAATGGAAAATCACCTTTGATAATGTTTATTTATATTCAATCCCGATAAAGGCTCCCAGATGGATTTTGGAAAGCGTCCTTAATTTCACAACTATTATACTAAATATGTACGAAGTTAAAATAATAAATAAAGGATAAAGTTCTCAGCACTGATCAATCCCTGACAGATGGGCCATGCATTCGACTTCATTAAACATCGTTGGAGGTGATTGAATGCATATCTGGCCTTTACAATAACTCGTGGTGGCCTACCGATGTATCGAGCCAGTGTTGTTATCTTCCCAGAAAAGTCTGGTACCAATTTGCCGACACCGGAGGTATAGAAGGCTTGGTGCGCCATGGGCGCGGGGATCGATTCCACGTATGTGTTGCAATGACGCCTCCAACCACTGCGCCACACGCGCCCTTACGAAGTTAAAACGAAAGAACAAACAGAAACAGCAAAACATCTGAAGAGAAACGGAGGTACATGACAGAATTCTATAATATGGTAATTAATAGGAAATTAAATTCTTTGGTAGCCAAAGAGTGAATGATTAGCATAGAAAGTCGGAGTCGAAAGTTTTTATACGTTGTGTAAGCAGTCATTCTATTATTTTCTTTGCACGACCTGACATTACCTATTGTGCAGATCCTAACATTTCTTTCACGAGACTGTTCCCTCTGAATCCGCAAACAACGAACATCTTCGTATTCGCGTATTCATTTGACTGCTACTTGAAGATTTTGTTTTCTTCACGAATGTCGTTGAATTTTGGTTGAGTCGATTCTTTTAAGAATCCTCGGTCGTGTTAGGATGTTCCCAGACCTTCACTACGGACAACTTTTGTAACCAGCTTTTGCGCGTCCGAGGAAACTTTTCCTAGGTCTTCATTACTTTACAAAGTGGCAAGGCAAAATATTTGACCCATTTATGGTTAACATGTGAATCACTGCGATTTTTACTGTTTTAGAACTTTGGCATACAAATATGAAAAAACTGTGGTCTTGGAGATGTATTAATGGTTGCCAATGGTCTTTCCTTGGAAGGAAAAACAGCTCACCTTCCTCAATGTTACGCCATTAAAAACTGTTCGCAATAGAACATATCCTCCTTCTAATTCATTTCCTAGTGACTGCCACAGATTGACAGAGCTTGTGACGCTTACGTTTCATGTCTGAGGCATTGTCATCTAATTACGAGCTTCTATCCAGTTCTAAGCAAAGTTAAACTTCTGGACAGCTAGCGCGTTTATCTACGGTGTAGATTAGTTTCGTAGCCGAAATTTTTGTCTTCTTAGAGTCCATCCTGCTTATTCCATTAGACTACATGTCGTTGATTCCTCTTATCATATCACCGACTTGTTAGTTCCTCGCTCTAAGTGTAGTGCGTCATATTCCGAATGTGGAAATGTTTAGATCAGGTTTGAACGGCAAAGTTCAGATTGGGCTAGATGTTACCAATGAGTGTAGAGGTCGTAGGTAGCTTTCACGAGAGAGCTCGGCCAGCTAATGGTAGCTATTCCCGCAAAAACAAAAGTAACAAAGTCTCGTACGATAAAGTGTAATACTCTTCCTGCACCTCAAGTGACTGATGTCGAGCTAGGAGCTCTACTGCGCAACGGGGAAGGTTAAACACATGATTGATCACTCTTACTCGATGACTTATGAAACCACAAGCGAACAGAGTGGGATCTTATCTTTTTGTTCTGCAGTTTTCGCATAGATGATCCATCTTGACTTGCTTCTCAAAGACAGTTCGTCTTTCATATCAGTTGTTCGCCTAAAAAACATTATTCAGCGGATCCGTGGGTGATTTATTTGTTTTATTATGTGGTTAAGGCATCTGCCTACAACTTCTGTTTGTAAAAATACTGGCAGAACTGCTGAAGCAGAAGCATGAGCGTGCACATCTAAATCCCCGAGTTGGTCAGAAACCTTGTTCATATGCTTAACCCTTTTATTTACTGCCTTTTTCTCTTTAATGGCAGGGTGTGTTGAAAAATATAACTCGTATGTAATGCTGAGATATTTGCAAAAACTAGCTGAGAGACAGGCGAAACGAAGGACCCGAATGGTGTGGTGGTGCAGTGCGCTGCCCCTGGTAAGGACAACAGCGCGTGTTCGTTCCCCACCGCATACACCTGCGGTCCGGAGTTTTGCAAATATCTCAGCATTACATACTTGTTCGTATATTCAAAACGGCACACACCGCCTTCTCTTCTCTGTTCGTTTCGCTGTTGTTTTTCTTGTTCAAAGCCCCCATGTTACACACCGGGCGTGGTTTCGGACATAGAAAGGACATATCCCCTCTTCATTCATTTCATCTTGAATGATGTCGTCAGAAAAACACTGACTTTATAAGCCTTAACTTCTCAATCGACTCGTGTTTCGACTTCTTCAACAATCAATCCACTTCACTATCAGGTGATGTGATGACAAGGATATATTCTTTGGTCAATAGACAATGAAAAGGCATCCTTTGCTTGGACGCTTTCAAACTTTTTTTACAGTAACAGAACACAAATTCAGTGTCTTGTTGAGGAGACTTGACCTAAAGCGCTTGATGTCTACACGAGTTACCGCTGTGGAAACCTTCCTGAAACCATTCCACACCAAATATATAAGGTGACGGCCATGGAAATATGTTAAGCAACTCCTACTTGAGAAAGCGGTCGTTTCCTCGTTCATCGCATAAACATCTGGAAACCGACGATAGTCGTCTGAATTGGGAGAAACGTGTGCAGTTAATTGGCTTCCATTTCACTAAAAATCACCCAGTCCAAAATCCATGTTTTCTCTCTTCTTTTGGCCCCTATTCGAGGTTTAGATGGACGGATCCTGAATGGTTTTCCCCAAGTAAAACGTTAAGCAAATAATCCTACTCTATAGCCATTTCCATTTGGTTGCGGTAGACTATGCTCTTGGTGCTTCTCATCTGTGACAAACACATCTATGCCTCATTGGTAGTCAATCAGACGGATAGTTCAACATTTCTATATGGAAACAAATTGTAATACTCAAGAATTACTACAAATATTACAAAAATTTTGCAAGATAGTAGAAAACTTCTATCTAATCAACAACTGCCAATGGTTGGTGATAAATTGAGAGCTAATACAATCCTCTCAGAATTTCATAGAGAAAAACTTAGTCTACCAAGAAAGAACTTTATGGAAGGCATGACGAAAAACGAAGATTACTATACAGCAGTAAAGATTTAACAATTCTTATATTTTTTCTAGCTGAGAGACAGGCGAAACGAAGGACCCGCATGGTGTGGTGGTGAACGCGTTACTTCCCGCAAAGGACAATAGCGCGTTCATTCCACACCGCAGACAGCTGCGGTCAGGAGTTTTGCAAATATCTCAGCAATCTCGTGGTTGTATTTCGCTTAATAACTTGCCATAGAAATTATAGAAGGCAGAAAATAAAAGTAAAGCATCTTATATTTTTGTTGAGCAAATATGAGGTGTTACTCATTTTTTGTTCACTAGCGAGCTGATGAAGATCCAATCCATTAATTATTAGTGATTTTGTAAAAAAAATGCCCATACCTCACTGCTGTAAAATTAATGGATAAGACATTTAGGCGAACCGAAACGGAGATTCTCTATAGTAAAATTAAGGTACGGTCACTTCTGGAAGCGTATATTAAGAGCTCAGTTACTTTACCTGAACCTACGATTATTGACTTTGCAAGCGAAGACGACATTGTGGCCTTATCAGACACATTGTGAAAACATAGAAGAGTAACGGAAAATGAAAGATAATTCGATTAAAAGAGAAATTCATATAGTGCTGAAGAAAAGATTCCATCTAGAAAACGAAATCAATTGCACTGATTTCCAATTCGTTGCCGTGAATCATAAGAAAAACAGACCTTCTCTGTGGTGAAGATATTACGGCCAATGAGTTGCTGTTATCAGTGACTCATCAATGAGTGTGCTAACATGGCATAGCGGCAGATCGGACAACTAGCACTTTAGTCAGACAGATTAGATAGACAACCATAAGTTCAAAGAAGATTGGCAGATATGTAGATTATCACGGCGTCTGTTGCGCTGTGGTTAGAGACACCCTGCAACGCACATGGGTTCGATCACTGCGCCCCAGGCTCACCAAGCCTTCCATCCTTCCGGGCTTAGCAAATTGGTACCAGACTTATTTAGAAGGATAGCAGCGCTGACTTGATACATGGGTAGAAGTTGAATGTATAGCGCTTCATCTACGGATTGGTCAACGTCGAGAGCTTTATCCTTTTATTTTATCCAGAATACGACCTTAGCAAAGGTAGTACCAAGAGCGACGGTGACATTTTTGGAAAATTAGCCACTAAAATGTAAATAAATTTTTCGAGTCATTAAGGTATAAATTTTAAATGAGTATAAAGATCAAACGCCACAGCTTAACTAAAACTAAGATTTATAACTACTATAATGCTGAGGTATTTGCAAAACTCCGAATCGCAGGTGTCTGCGGTGGGGAACGAACGCGCTATTACCCTTTCCGGGGAGTAACGCGTTCACCACCACACCATGCGGGTTCTTCGCCACAGCTTAACTAAAACTAAGATTTATAACTACTATAATGCTGAGGTATTTGCAAAACTCCGAATCGCAGGTGTCTGCGGTGGGGAACGAACGCGCTATTACCCTTTCCGGGGAGTAACGCGTTCACCACCACACCATGCGGGTTCTTCGCTTCGCCTATCTCCCAACAATGTCATATTTCGCAACACACCCTGCCATTAAAAAGAATAGGCAGTGAATAAAAAGGTTAGGACTGAGATTTATGCTCAAAGAAACCCAAAATTGTCGAAAATAAAATGCAGAGTTGGATTATCTAATACGAAGGCCGCCTACTTAAGAACAAAAACGGGAATAACAACGGTCTCTGCGACACCAGTTTCCATAGCGTTCGATGAGAAACGGCTGGAAATCGGATGAGAAATGTAACAGACACCAGATAACATAGCAAACATAGAGCATGCCTTATATCGCTTGTAATTAGGTACAAGAACGATTGCGCAGTTCGTTGCCATCAACTGTGGTCGAACTGGTTCAGCAAGTCCACGTCGACGACCAAAATGGTTGATGAATCCATCAATGGAATCCACGTTTGAGAAAAACTCCTCGTTCTTAACGGATACGGAATAGATGAGATGATATACAATCGTCAAATTGTGTTCTTCAATCGTAATCGCTTGCCCATATCAGAAGACTGTTCCTTTTTCCTCTCTCTCTCACACAACAAATGCAGCATTGCAGGATAACCCTAGCAAGAAGGTTACCAGCAAAAGACGATATGTGGTTTCAATACAGCTCCAGACTGCCGATTACTTTAACAGTATCGTCGATTACATCATCAAATGGTAAAGGGTAAAGTGTATGGTGTTGATTAGTTTCCTAGAGGCGCAGTTTGTATCCGACTCCACTACAAATTGTTGGACTGAAAGAATTCATATTTCGACCTATACAAATGACTTTCGAGTGTCCTTCGATATCAACCAGGTATCTTTACCCTCCCATACAAATTTCATACCATTTTGCCGGCCCCAGAAGGATGGGAGGGTTCGCTAGGCAGGACGCATACTCGAAACAACGAAAACGCGTGTAGTATTTCGAAACCGACTTTCCTCTAACCTCGGTGTGACTAATCAATATGTATTCTTTCTATTTTCGGCTAACGTTTCGACGTCTTCGTCTTCATCAGAGCCGATGATCCGAGTCGATGTCCACGCTTGTTATTCGTCTCGATATGGCGATTTCGCCTTCGTGTCGAGTCAGGTCGTCCTAGGCGGGCCATCTCCTCGAATGAGGCGTACTCACTTGGTGATGCCCTTTTATACACGATTATGATGGTCGATATAACGATAATCTCCGGTCATAACAACTTGTTGTTCTTCTGGACATTGCACCGTGCAGAAGACGTCGAAACGTTAGCCGAAAATAAATATATTTATCAACCTCGCGTAAGCTCATCAGGAAAGAATACATATTGAAGACGTGTGTATTACTCGGCGTCCTTCTCTCTGTTGCGTTACGGGCTATTCCTTCATAAGTCCACTTACTTGGTAAACTAAATAAAATTGGTTTCTGAAGAAATCAACCCAAAACTCGTCTTCTTGCAAAAATGAATCGTTTAATTGAGGATTGTGGTAATTCTCCGTATCAAATGATAATTCGAAGATGTTTGTCAGTGCGACAAAATGAATTTGCTGCCTACTCTTTTTAATGGCAGGGTATATTACGAAATATAACTTCAACGATGCTGAGATATTTTCAAAACTCCGGACCGCAAGTGTCAGCGGTGGGGAACGAACGCGCTATTGTCTTCTCCGGTGAGAAACGCATTCACCACCACACTATGCGGGTCCTTTATTTCCGCTGACGGGTGATTGCTGATGGCAGAGATCGATAGAACTAGCTGAGAGACAGACGAAACGAAGGACGCGCATGGTGTGGTGGTGAACGCGTTACTCCTTGGAAAGGACAATAGCGTATTCGTTCCCCACCGCAGACACCTGCGATCCAGAGTTTTGCAATATCGCAGCACCATTGAGGTTATGAAATAAATTATTTTATTTATTCTACATTTTCGTCAATAAAAGCCCTATTGGAAAGGAGCGCTCGAATCGCTTTGCGCAAACGAGATGTGTACGAACTTTGGGTGAACGGAAATATAAACAAAATCTAGAAACCTAATCTTCACATCAAAAAACGACGAGTTACTTATGAGCATATCACCACGATGATGCTGAGATATTTGCAGAACTTGGAGCTCAGGCCAGATTCGAACCCGCGAAATGTCTCAGCATCATTGTGGTTGCATTTCACATTATACCCTGCGTTAAAAATTAATAGTAGGTAGTAAATAGGAAGTGAACATCATGAGGATATACAGTTGTAAGAAAAAACCACAAAATAAACAATCTAAGTAGAAAAGTGTTTGATTCTTCCTGCCCATCAAACAAGTGTGGTCCTCGGGAAACGACCGGATTGAAAAAGAAGCAAATGGAGATTTTATCGACACCTACTCGATTCCTTCAGTGATAAACAGCATTGTAGGAGTAGTAGACTGCAGAGCGCAGTGGCTGCTTTCGCGATAGCTGCCGAACTCGCATGCGTTAGCAAATTTTCAGGTGTGACTGATTCGGCGTAATTCTTTATTCCAAACCACTTGGCCGTAAGTCATTTATGCGACCATCGCCAACTTTCTCTGTCTCTCTTACCCTAACCAGTCACATGCGAAGTTGATGACTGATTACGAAGTTCGAGCCAAGTCTGCTCAATAAAAGAAGGGCTACGTTCTTGTTATTATTATTACATCACATCACAGATTTCACACTGCGTGTATCCTAGCACTTCTTGCATTAGGGTTCGCTCCCTCTCACCCACCATCCACGTAGGTCTCCGAATTGTTTCTGGCTTCGGGTCCCGCTTGAGGATTTTTTAGATTTCGTCACCAATGCCGCTGAATGCTGGTCTAGTCCATTCTCCCTGAAATCCTGAGATATCCGTTTTATGCCGTTCCATACGGACTAGAGAGAGACAGCTTGTTCAGGACAAGTCTGGTATCAATTTCCCGACCTTGAAGGGAGACAGGCTTAATGAGGCGAGGAGGTAATCAGCGCCTGACAGGTTCGACTATCTGCATGATAAATTTGATCACTACCATTGCTACGTTCCCACAGAACAGTTCTTTTAATTCGTACAACCAGCCCTCATGCAGCGTTCGGATCCCTCTTCTTTCATTCTACTGCTTTCTCCGGCTCCACCATCCGCGAAAAATCGGTTCCATTGATGTTTTAAAGCTTTATTTCTCTCAGGAATGTTAAATGCTGGTTAACTGTGATTCGCCTTGGGAGTCTGGTGTCTGGTCTGGAGAGTCTTGGGAGGTAGCTGTGCTTACGTCTTCACAGTTTCGCACCGTCTCCGGACTTTCAGGGTCGTAAGGAGCCTATCCCATACAAGAAATTTATCGATCTATGAGGGATGGTTAATTCAATGAGTGAAAGAATATCACTCATTATTCCACTTTTTCTCATTTAAATAATACTTTAATTCTCTTCAAATTTCACTTTTTAGTCAAGCACACATCGATTATTCGTTTTGTATGGCTTTATAACTATGAAGCCCCAGTTTTCAACCATTCCTCCTTACCTCCCACTTTTTACATTTCGATAGCCCTAATGGTCGTCGATAATTTGTCGTCGTTTAAGATCAGCGAGAATAAAACAAAACGAATCACTGCGTTAAGGAATGAGTCGACAACGATGATAGCGATGAAGATGACTCGATAGAAGGCAGCTATGGATGGAAAGCACGAAAGAGAAGCATTCGAAACACAGAAAGAAAATTGTTGGTGGCAAAAAGATCGATAGAACTAGCTGAGATACATGCAAAGCGAAGGACCCGGATGGTGTAGTGGTGAAGTGCGCTGCTCCCCGGTAAGGACAACAGCGCGTGTTCGTTCCCCACTGCAGACACCTGTGGCCCGGAGTTTTGCAAATATCTCAGCACTTCATACGAGCTATATTTCACAACATACCTTGCCATTAAGAAGAAAAAGGCAGTAAATAAAAGAGTTACAGAAAGAGAAATTTCTTAGCCCTATAAAAAATAAAAAAACGCAGAAAGCGAAGAACAAAGAGAAAACTTATTCAATAACGGATTACAGCTATTTGTTATTATAGCGACATTTGACACGATCTGTGGCGCATTGGAGACTTTCTTCTTAATATCTAACTAGGAAAACTTTTAACCAATAACTCCTAGATAATTACGAGTTGACATTTAACGAACTCAAATGGACAATATTCGACCTTTGGTTTGCCCTTAATAGCACTGTTCACTAATTCTAATGATCACACGTGTTCTGGGACTACCCGAGCAAGTCTCCATTTGATCCAAGGTGGCCAGTGAGTGGCCAAGGCGATGTGCTAGCGCCTTTTTAGAACTACTTCGAGATTTCAATACAACCTCAACAAAATCCACCTCTATTAAAAGTATAGATGATGAATAACAGTGGATAGAACGCCGGCAGGAATTGAGTCCAAGTTTAATATTAGAATGCGTCAATTTGATAAATTCGATGCACAGTACCCTAACATTAGTCGAATCGCATTTGAATACTTCATTCCTCCTCTGAATCACTTTTGCCATTACGAGAGTGGCAACCTTTCTTTATACCCAAGTTTTTATATTTTTGTCACAGTTCAAGCAGTTCTATGATCTAAATTAAGCCTAAAAGTAGGTATCTTACAAAAACAAAGGTTCTCAAACGAACTGGTTTTCATTGGGTGGAACAAATCCATTAAGTGTGTACTTCTCTGACATTCTATTATAATAGTAGTTCAAAGTAACTATCAAAGAACGCAATAGATGAACGTAAGAGCAAATATAAAAAGGAATAAGTGACACTAAAGCGGATCCGCCCGAGTTTCTTCTGGTATGAGCAATCATGTGCGCTCCACTACGCCGATGCGGGGGGGATGTAGCCGGAAGGGTAAGCGCGCGTGATGCAACGAAAAAAATGATTGGATGACAAAAAAACGGAATGATTCAGTCACATTAGTGTGTGGTTGGCCGACAATGGAGAAAGGGAAACCACAAAGCGGAAACGAAAGCCGGACAGACAGACCCCGACCGAATACCAACTTCTATACTTTCACTTTCATTTTTTTACATTTAGAACGCCTGCACTTCGAAGAACGCTACTCTTAAACTTTACTAAGCGGCTTTCACTTAGCCTCCGTTGAACAATCAATGTATTTCTTTAGATTGTTCAACTTGGACGAAGTTGTTATATAAGACTTATTTGCCTAAAATTAGCCAACCGTTAAGGTTTCGACTATTAGGAGCGACACCGCGAGGACGAAATGCTGTGAACAATCGACTCAAATCACCTGGTCTGAGGAAGGCGAAAACATCGATACAGTCTAATAAAAATGGTATAACAAACTCGTGTAAGGTGAACAATCTAAATATATAGTATATCATGTCGATTGGATTTACCCGGAATACGGGTCGGAGCTCGTAGAGGCAATGGACCGATTGCATTGCGCTGTCGTTTAGCCGTAAAAAAGAAGAAAAAGAAGAGCTGGAATTTTCACTTATTATTTGCTGCCTACTCTTTTTAAGGGCAGGGTATATTGCGAAATATAACTTCAATGGAGCTGAGATATTTACAAAACACCGGACCACAAGTGTATGCGATGGTAAACGAACGCGCTCTTGTCATTTCCGGGGAGTAACGCGTTCACCATCGCACCATGCGGGTCATTCGTTTCGCCTGTCCCTCAGCTAGTTCTATCGATCTTTTCCATCAGCAATCACCCATCAGCGAGATTGATCTAAGGAGCCCAAATCGGCAACGAACCCAGTTAAGCTGAGGCTGCAGTTATAATCACAATTTTAACTTATTATTTACTGCTTACAATTTTAACTTATTATTTATTGCCTACAAGTGATTATAACTGCAGCCCCAGCTTAACTGGGTTAGTTGCCGATTTGGGCTCCCCAGATAAATCCCGCCGATGGGTGACTGCTGATGGCAAAAGATCGATAGAACTAGCTGAGGGACAGGCGAAACGAATGACCCGCATGGTGCGATGGTGAAAGCGTTACTCCCCGGAAAAGACAATAGCGCATTCGCTCCACACCGCAGACACTTGCGGTCCGCAGTTTTGCAAATATCTCAGCACCATAGAAGAGCTGGACTTCGAATCCGATTCGCATTGGCCAATATTCATAATTTTTCCCGAGAGAAAAGCACTTTTCCACACAACTCTCGTCTTCCTGTCTAAGTAACCAAACGAAGATGATTTAAACTTTATTCACTGTTTATTAATTATTCATCATAGGGTATTATGTGAAATAGAACCACAATGATGCTGAAATATTTGCAAAACTTGGACTCTTGCCCAGATTCGAACCCGGGACTTCTCATTCCGAGGACTCATATGTTATCCTCTGCACCATGGCCACCCTTGCTCGCATCTTCTGTCAGCCTTTTTTTAGGCCAACGATGCCTCGGTATTGAACCCAGTGAAGCTGAAGCTGAAGTCGAAATCATCACATCATAGGCGTCTTTTCATAGCTTATTTTGGTATTCATTGAACTTCTTTGTGAACTCCAAAAACCCCTTTGATTCTAGTGCTCCTTACGCCGATAAAGTAAAAAGGAATAACTGCTTTGATTAATCCCTTACACATGTGCCATACATTCGACTCCATTCGTGACATCGTAGAAGTGATTGAATGCATATATTTGACTCGAATGACCCGCAGCGGCCTAATGACCTGTCAAAAAACTTCGTGTCTTTACCTTTCCAAGTAAGTCTTATACCATTTCTCCGATCCCGGAAAGATGATGGGCTTGACTTGCCTTGGACAAGTAATTATGGCCATGCATGTATTACAGGGCATCTTTATCCACCGCACTACACGTGCACCTATAGCAATATAAATAAACAAATGAGAACGTGAGGAATAGTATGGAACTAGGATAGGAATACCACAAAGCGAAAAGTTAAATATTGTAGAAAAATAGCAAGGAGAAAGCGACATGACTTCGATGAGCAAGAGGCATTCAAAAGTGGTTGTTGAAAGCGTTCTTTGTGTCCAATCGCGATGAGGTTTAACGGGGTGTTCATAATCTTCATTAGGATAGACCAAGCTAAAAATTGAATCACCACTATCCTGGAAGAAGCTTGGACGGCAAATCTCACTGGGGTATTCACAATTCGGGAACTGTCTGTGATGGCCAGTTGATAACGCCATTCTAAGGATTTCATTGAAATTTTAAAGAAAAACCTTGGAAGTGAAGAATGAGGTACACATGGCAAGAATTAGGACATTCAAGTATTCATTCTGTTTTAGAATAAATTAGCCCATTAATGACTTTCTAAAAGTTCCTTGTCCCTGACTTATGAACGCTTGGAGTGCACTACGTGGTTTGAGATGACCTGGAATACACACAGAATCGGTCGTTGGTTCAATTCTACGCAGGTCTCACCAATCCTTCCATATATATATAAATATGTATATATATATACCATATTTGTCCAGCGGTATAAAATTACAACCTTGACATATCAGTAGGCCATCGTAAGCCACTATATAAGCCAGATATGCATTTAACTACGTCTATAATGTTACGAATGGGGTAAAATGCATGACACATCCGTCAGAAACTGAAAAACATCAAATACGTTGTCATCTACTCTTTAACCGTTGACTTAGAGCACTCTTATCCTGATCCGTAGGCTGCAATAATGAAATATAGATAAAACAATTCCCACGACCGACTTTCTTTTAACCTCGGCATTGATGGATAATTCGGTGTTTTCTTCAATGAGCAGACACGAGGCTGTTATTATAGGATTTATTAGGATACAATGGCTAACGTTTCGGCGGTTTCGCCTTCTTCAGAGCCTGGAAAGGTCAAATTGAGATGCGATCTACCCAGCTAAACACTTTCAAAACTCTGGCGGATAAAACTTAACAAATAACTTTGTATTCGCATAAGAAACAGCTACCTATCGTTTATTTGTTGTAAGTATTTAAGTTATTTGGAGGACAGTAGGCGCACAGAGTGATACATGGACGAGGACCGTTCCAGTGTCAGGACATTGGATCAGCCTGAGGTATGGCGCTAGGTCACGCGTGATGAAAAGACACTTCTCCTTACGGTTCATTTTTGAATTTTTGGAATTGATCCAAAACGCTTCAAGAGCTTTGCGCGCTGATGTTTCTCATTCGTGCGTGAGGATAGTGACTCCTACTTCAAAATCTTCTCCGTTGTTCTTCGTATTTTTGTTGAGCAAACGCGAGGTTTTTTCGAACAACTCGCGTTTGCTCAACAAAAATACGAGGAATTACTTGATCAATGCCGAGATTAATAGAAAGGCGGTCGTGGGAATTATTTCTCCGCTGTGTTCCTGCATCCTATGCGCGCCTAGTGGAGTGTTTGGTTTTAATTTAGATTTACCGACTAAGTGTTCTGTAATGCGGACACAAAGCGTTCAACCCGTTTCGCCAACGTATTTGACCCGACCCCGCACGCTTTACAAGAGATCAGATAGACTGTGCCCGAACTCATGCAATCACCGTCTCTACCGTTAGGGCAAATTATGCAGTTTTTCGTTATACACAGACGGTCATATAGGCGGTTGGGAACTAGCTGGCATCGTAGAGTGTCCGATGGTATTTCTATCATTCTTATGGAATTCTCTGGACCAGCCCTTGTCAAGCAACGTTTTATTGCTGCACTTATTTCGCTTGAAATAAAGGGCAAGAGGAACGGAGCCTTGTTTTCGCTAGAACTATCGCTCTGGGGCGTGGGTTTTCCTCTATGCCTATTCCTAGAAGCTATAGTTTCGTAACCATTTGGAATGGCTATTTGGCGCGCCAGTTTCGAGGAATCTTCCCTCTGATCTCTACCTGTGCACACGCTGGTAGCAGTTCGAAACATATTTCTTATAAGCGCCCTTCTAGTGTGTGAGAGATATGCGAATACAAATTTATTTGTTAAGTTTTATCTGCTAGGGTTATGAAAGTGTTTGGCTGGGTAGATCGCATCTCAATTTGACCCTTCCAGGTTCTGAAGAAGGCGAAAGCGCCGAAACGTCAGCTATTGTATCCTAATAAATCCTATAATAACAACCTCGTGTCTGCTTATTGAAGAAAAACATCGAATTATCAATAAAACAGTCTATTTCATCCGCTATGAAGCAAAATTCACCTTCAATCGACCAGGAGACGGGCATAATTGATCTGGGATAGTAAGCGAACCGGAAACGAATTAAGCGAAACCGCTTCCTTTGTTACATTACGCTACTCTCCTCCTCTTTCCACATTGTGGGCAACAGCGATTATCATTGGTTAAAGCAAAGTTAAATTTATCGTTTTACTACAGACTTGTCGTTCACGAAATGTTGGAGACCCCGTGCAAAAAATCATTAAAAATGTGTGGTCCGTAAAATAGCATTATCAGGACCACTGGGTTACCCAGACTTTGTAAGAACTTTGCAAGGCCATAGTGATGTCAGAGCTGCCACTTCCAAGAGGGTCTGTAAGACCTTGAACTATCACAAAAGTCGTTGACGTTGTGACATCAGTGAACAAGTAATACAATGGTTACTCAGTGTAAATGGCAAAAATATTATTATTTGTATCTAAAATTGCAATAATAAATAAAGCAAGTGAAATTGTGGTTATCTAGTCTTCGAGTGGCCGGTCAACTAACCTTAGAATTCGGCGCCATCACAGGAATTGGAACACTCCAGGAAAAAACGGAATCCCTAGGTAGCAAACTTCTTTGTAATTCAAAAGTGTTGGCATCTACTTGTGGTGAAGACCTGGACCCGCCCGAGCATGCATTTTTCGGAATCAATTGAAAGCCACGCTTATTCAGCATTTTATTGTTTAGTGAGGACAAACGATAATAAGATCCCGTTCATCTTGGTCTTTATTTCGAAAGAAGTGAGTGCAGCTATGAAACATTGCTTAAGATCGGCCAGACTAGATAATCCGGTAAAAATGATAGAAATACCACCGGACACTCTAAAACCTCAGCTAGTTCATAACCGCTTACATAATAGTCTCTGTGCAACGAAAAATTGCATAGTATGGCTGAACGGTAGAGACAGTGATTGCAAGAGTTCCGGTACGGTGTACCAAGTCACTTGTAAAGCGTGTGGGAACGAATGCGTTACCGAAACGTGTAGACCGCTCTGTATCCGCTTAAAAGAATATCTAGTCGGTAAATTTAAACTGAAACGAAACACTCCACTAGGCGCACATAGGACACAGGAACATAACGAAAAAGATTTTGAAGTAAAAGTCACTATCCTCGCACACTAATCCAAAACATCAGCGCGTAAAACTCTTAAAGCGCTTTGGATTAATTCCAGATATCCAAAAATGAACCCAAAAGAGGAGTGTCTTGTTATCACGCGTGACCTGGAGCCATACCTCAGGTTTATGTGTTTAAGAAGCTGTTTATTATGGGAATGGAAATTTACGTGTTGAGTCTTATCTGCTAAGGTTACGAAAGTGTTTGGCTGAGTAGATTACATGTCAATTCGACCTTCCCAAGGTCTGAAGAAAGTGAAACCGCCGAAACGTCGGATATTGTGCGCTGATAGATTCTATAATAGCGAGTTCGTGCATGCTCATTGAAGAAAAACAGCAAACGATCATAGACCCTTAAAGTTTCAGCCGGATCCTAGTCCATGCCTGACCGTACCCATGGATGACGGTTATAACACACCAGCACGAATGAAAAAATGCTAGGACCCACATGACAAATAAAGACAGACCACTCAAAAATAGCTACGTAACAACTGTAATTTTTTTTCATCTGCTCACTAGTTGGAAAATGCAGTATTATTAGTTTTTGTCTCTTAAAGATTAAGTATAGTTATAGATCTGACACTACTAAATGGGCCACAGCACAGTAAGGAGAAATATTCGTTGTAATATACAGCTGTGGCAGAAGCAAATAAGTTGATGCGCAAGTCAGCGCTTCGATTCCGACTTGGTACGAACAAAAAGTGAAATGTTGATCAGAAAACGTTAATCCATCTGGATTTTTCGAGAACATTGTAATTTACGACATAATTATGCGAAATGGAACTTGCTAAGACGTACATCCTTGCCCGTGGTTTATGGTCATCCGTTCGAGTACAATAGAAACAGGATAAAGCAAGAATAAAGTTCTCAGCGTTGATCAATCCCTGAGAGATGCGCCATGCAATCGACTTCACTGAGAGTCTTTAGAGGTGACTGAGTGCATATCTGGCCTATACAATGACTAGTGATGGCCACCGAGCCAACGCTGCTACCTTTCCATACAGATCTGTTGCTAATTCGCCGATCCCGAGGCGATGGACAGCTTGGTGAGCCATGGGCGCGGACTCGATCCCGAGGTCCCTCTAACCACTGTGCTACACGCCCCTATAAAGTACGATACACAGTATAAACTAAGACCATCTCCACAGAACATTGGGAGCATTCAACTTTCCTAGAATCTCCAGTGTTCTCGACAACATTTAGAATACATACGTTCTTTAGCAAATAAGCATCAATCAATAGTTTGGATTATAAGATCAAAGAGGTGCCACCAAGGGTTTGCAACTCTATAAGAGAAATCAGTATGGTGCAAAACATCTCAAGAACGCGCCAAGTTGATAGCGTTCTGCGTCGATTTAGCAAAAAGTCGCATCTCAGCCGTTAGAACATTGATGAGAGCGAGATCCATTCAAACTTTTTCGGCACCAAGAAGCAAAAACGGACGGTAATTTAAAAATCGATGACAATTGATGATGAGTTCTACGGAGGTGTGCAACAATCTCCTAAGTGCACATTGTAGGCAACGATTCTCAAGAAATGAGGGTTGCGGAGGAGACGAACACACCTGTCGCATAAGTGAGAGGAATCACACCAGAGCGCAGTTGAGTCTTCCTTTTCACTAGCCTAAACTTGTGGGTGTTGTGCGTGTTCAGTGTCAGATACAAGCATGAAGAAATCAATCTAGATATGGCCACTTTGTCAAGTGGACACATTAAGACGTAAATGGCTCGGAGGTTTTCATTCCCTTAAGGATGCGCAGGATGTATTTGATTCCACTAGAACCGCAGAGAAGATTTCATGCATACATGGCAACAGAACGTCTTGCAATGATCTATCGATCTACCAAATGATCAAGTCGGTGTTTTTATATTCCCCAATAAGTGTCTACTAGTTTCCTGAACTCGAATGGATTGAGGATGAGTAGTCCTAGGTGCGGTATTGAATGAGAAACCTTGTGTATTGCAGAGCTCCCGTAAACACTACGCTACAAGCACCTTTGTAGAAAAATTACTAAAAAACCGAAGACTCGAATGGATATTAGAATTACGTCTAGAAACTTTCGTCTAGAAAAGTTCTGCGAAGCTGGTGTTAATCAAAGTTTGCCGAAAAATTCATTCAATGCGATTTCCAGGAAGGTTTCAAATGCATTCAAGTTGTTCTTCGTATTCTTGAAGCAAACGGGAGGTGTTATTTTTATTCTCTATTCACGAATAAGCCGACGTTTCGGCGGATTTTGCCTTCCTCAGAGCCTGGAAAGGTCAAGTTGACAGCAAGTTGATAGTATTCGGTTAAACATCTCCATAACCAAACAGAGAAGACGCTAAACCAAGATTTCAATCACATTTAACACAGCTCTGCACACTCACCGCTTACAATGTCTTTCACTGAATATATCGCGTGAAGACTAACCACACAGAATTCACATGGAAGCGTGATGTGCCCCTCAAATCAGAATGACAGGCTTACATACTGCCCACTATCGTGCGTGATAATGAGGCATTCTTCCCTCTAGTTCATTTTCGGATTTCTGGAATTAATCCAGAACGCCTCGAGAGTCTTGCGCGCTTGTGTTTTCGGTTTCTGTACGGGGACACGTACTTCAAAGTCCTCCCCGTTATGTCTCTGGGTCTTGTGCGTGCCTAGTGGGAATTTGGTTTATGTTTGCCGACTAGCTGTGGCATTTCAACTACGTTTACCGAATTAATTAACTTAACTGTATCCTTGGATTGCTTTCTCGTCAACCTCAGTGATTTAGATGGCTTCAGCAGATGGCGATTTTTGAGAGTATCGTTCTGAGATCCCTAACACTAATCCGGTTATGATGGCAACTCGTTCACGTAGGCAAGAAAGTCGTCCACCCATCTTATACACTTCATTAGGCACGCTTGCATCTTGCTTGGGAGCTCTGAGCTCTTCCTTCAGGAGGCAAATTTTTTTAGAAAGACTGGAGAGTGCGTCATGCTTCAGCTTGTCATCTGTATGATCCGTTTTTAAAGTTGTTCATCATACTTATTTAAAAATCTATTCTAACGAAGCACAAGTTCTTCAAAATCATAGATTGTAATCCGCTTCAAATTACAGCAAGACCATTATAAGAAAAAACGTCTTCTTCGCACTTATTCTTTGTCCTATCCTTTATTTTGTCGGTAAAACTGTTTGGTAGCAATCTTCACCAAGACCTGCCTACGGCTTTTCTGCCTAGTGGAGCGCCTTTGCTACCCATTAAATGGAGGCGGCAAACAACTTCCGAGATATAATAGTGCATTCTCGAGTCACCTTTCTCAAAGAAACAATAAAAGAAGCAGAGAAGAGTTGAACGGCAACGGTAAATTTACGATAACACGTAACTAGTGCTGTTTTCCATGAACTAATTTTTAGCAGGTTAGTTAACCCAATGCGGTCCCCTTCGATGCTGTGAAGGGCTTGTTTGTGAATGATAAAGCTTAGGACTTTAGGATGTGCAGGTGGTGGTAGTCCATGCAGAATTCTACGCCCAGTAGCATTGAAGCGGTCCAAACAGCAGAATCGCTGTCAAAATCATGCTTTCTCAATTGGTTGGTTTTCATCTTTTGTCCTTGATAGGGGCACAAGGATAACCCGAAGTTTGGTTGTAAAACCCACTCAAAAAATTGGTCTGAAAATAGAAATATGCTTCTTTCCAGTTACTCTTCGCTTATGTGGTAATCGGACAATTCTTGTATCCTTGCACATCCTTTTTGCTTAAGATGAGTGTGTGGATTCTCTCCTTTTTAGAAAATGTTGGCAGATGAACTGCATGAAGTGTTCATGGTCTGTAGTTTTCGACTGGAAAAGAACCGGTCATGTTATTATCCACTCCAGAAGCATAGTAACAAGTTGTTTGCACCATCTATAATATCTATAGTCTTGTTAACCATCGAATGAATCAAACAGGCTCTTGTTAAAATGCCCCTCGAGCCTTTCTGGGATCAAAGCTGCTCAGACAGCTCGCTCTTTCGATGGATATGATGTAAACCACTACTTTAACATAAAACCATTTATTTCTACTGAATCTTGATTACGATTTAGGGCAGCCCGCTGATTTTTTCTGAACTTAGATGTGGCAGCCTGAAGCTTTAGCGAATTAGGCGTGGAGCCACCACCGCCAATTCAATTACATGTTGACATCGGCTAGCAATTAACCCCAGATTTTTCAAATAAAATTAACATTGCTACGTAGCTAAAAGATTAACTAACTAGACTTTTCACGACCTTCCAACGATCTACCGTCTCATCTTGGGTGGCAGGTGTTCATCCTGATATCGAACTAGCTGCGTAGTGGCAAATCTTCCTCTGTTCCGCAGGTGCGGTGACTCTCGAGTATGGTGACAGCCTGAAGGAGGCTTCGGCTAGGCTGATTTCGAGACTCCTGGGAACCACAATGGCAAAACTAGCAAATGTCCGAGTGGAAATTGTGGTGAGTCCCGCACAACCAGTTAAAACAGGCCAACTGAATGTCCTAGCAAGACTTTTCACATACGAGAAACAATGATTTTAAGAGGCATCGGACAAAAACGTGTAACAAACACTGTGACTGAGCAAAAAGTAAACGACGGATAAAAACCAATGTTTGCATTGAAGACTATATCATTTCTTGAATTCTTGTTACCTTATTAGTGCCGGACTTATCTGGGAAAAATCTCTTTTTGCGGTTCAATTGGGAACGCTCCAGCCCAGCTATCCCAGGACTCCAGAGAGGAATGCTCGAGCAGCATTCTACGACATCCAAGAAGAAATGAAAATTCTCAAACAGCAACCGACGCCACACGTAAAAGTTGGAAGATCTTCGTGGACTGTGGATGTAAGGAAGCGAATAGAATGTGAGAACTGCTGGGATTTGCACGGTAGACGTGAAGACGGTTTTTGTAAAATAAAAAATGTACTGTTGTGAAGACGGGTCGTGTGAAATAAAAAAAAGACACTGTTATCTTCTAAGTTCATACAGCCCACTTCTACGCTTTTACAGTTTTAAAGATCCAGATACCTCGCTTAAACACCACCTTTCTGTCTTGTATATGTATGATTATTATGGTTTTTTCTTAGATGAATCGTCTTCACATCTATTTTGAGGATCTCAGCACTTCTCAAATTCAATTCGTTTGCTCGAATCTATCATCTATTAAGGTCTTCCAACTTTTACTTGTGGCTTCGGGTCTGCTGGAGGACTTTTATTTCATCTCGGACTCCCTGAAGTCTTGAGATAGCCCAGTTGGAGCGTTCCCAGTTGGATTGCAGAGAGTGATTTTTTCCCAGATAAGTCCGGTACCAATTTCCCGACCACGGAGGGATAAGAGGCATGGTGAGCCCTGAGCGGGATCGACCTAATACCGTGCTTGTGACGACCGGCATTATTACCACTGTGTAATCCGCCTTATTGTTATAACAACTGAAATTAAATATTGTAAATCGGCCTCTGGAATAGTCAGTGAGTCAGTGAGATATCAGGAATACTCGCTGAGATTGATTTCTTCGTTGTAAATTGGAACTCGATTTTATAATTTCATGAGAAAGTACGCTTAAAGGGAAAAACGTCTACACGACTTTGAATGCCTGATGATGATCAGCTACAGAACGATACGGTAATCATTGCAACTGACTAAAGTGCATTGTGTCCTGTTAGCAAATATTATTTCGACATATGTCAACGAAGTAAGCCAACGAAAATCTTCTTGAACACCAGTGCAAACAAATCGATTTCGGACCGTCGTAAACAGATCACGAGTAACCGATCGATAATCGATTGACGCCACAGTAAATGCATGACGATTATGTTATGACGAAAAAAAATAGAAGGAGCAAAGAACAATGACAAAACATGAGAAATCGCATTAGAAATCACGGTAAATTCGTTGTCAGAAGAGAGTAAAGGTGGTCGCCAGTATTTTGAATTACAGTAACCAGGTATCTCTTCATACTTTTCTAACAGATTTTCTGTGAACATTTCGAAGAACTGCATGAATGGGAACTACTCCTACGGCAGTGTCGTTCATTTTCTCCTGTCTTTGTGCTTCAGATATCCATAGCAAATAGGAAATCACGACTAAGTACTGTAGCCGATGTGCTCAAGAACACCACGAACTTAAACAGGGTCGACGAAGAATGTTTTCACTTGTTTTTAGACTACACGTCTTAAGTTCTGGAAAAAGTGAACAGAAACTAAGAAAAACATGGGAAATCCTGCCATTGGTCATGCCGTTTTAAATTTCAAGGACTTCAAGAATATCTTTCTGTAAGCAACATCGGTATTCTAACCTCTCTGGTAAAATAAAAGATGAAACTCTCGGCGCTGATCAATTCCTTTAGGGATGCGCCATGCATTGGACTTCATTAAGTATCGCTGGAGGTGATTGAATGCATATCTGGCCTTTACAACGACTCGCGGTGGCCTACCGATGTATCGAGCCAGTGCTGCTATCCTCCCAGACAAGTCTGGTACCAATTTGGCGACCCCGGAAAGATGGAAGGCTTGGTGGGCCTTGAGCGCGGAGATCGATTCCACGTGTGTGTCGCAGTGGCGCCTCCAGCCACTAAATTATAGGTTATTAAGACCAAAATCGGCGAGTCTGCCACATTTTTTCTTCCATGCATAGATAGAAACTAATAAAGGTAAAGGATAAAGCACTCGGTGTTGACCGCCTTAGGGGATTCTGCATGCACGTGCGTTATTCATAGCAATGTAAAGATTATTGGGTCTATATCAACCCCATGCAATAACTTCCAGCATCTTATCTATCTATTAGGTCCGTATTTTTACCCTCTCAGAAAAGTTTGAAACCAATTTGTCGAACCCGAAAGGATGGAAGGCTTGGTTAGCTCAGGGCGTAGGATCGAACCTAAGACCACAAGTCAATTGCGGATCACCTTTACGCATTCCACTACACGTAATCGAATGATTGATAATTCAGTAAAATTTCGGCCTTTAATGACGGAAAAGAAAGTACTGTCGAAAATGGCGACACGTTCACCATGTGTTATTACGTTCAACACATGAAATTTTCAACGTTTCTCTTCAAATTAACTCCAGCGATTTGTCAACTTCGCCTCTATAATCTGGACTAAGGAATGTCTACGGAATTACGACATGAAAGGAGTTTGAGTGAGCAGTTTTTTTATGAGAGTTTTTTTATGTAAGCACACCTCAAACCAATGAACAGAAGTGAAATAAAAGAGGCTACTATAAGCTGGAGAATTGGAATTGCCAAACACTGTGCTTTGTTTATTCAGCAGTACAGCCGCTAGACATCATAAATCGGCTATAGTCATTCGAATGACGAGAAGTTATGGTAAAGATATTGTGTACGAAAAGAGCAGGAGTACGAAGAAGGGAAGAACTACCGTGGTCGTAAAAACCACAGCGAATACTTGATTTCTAAGAAAAGGAACAGCGAATACGCCTAGATAGCTGGTCCTCACTTGTCTTGCGAGCTTCTACTGCTGTTCCATATGATTTATTGGCTTGCGAATGTCGTCTATTCAGGTGGACAAGCTCGTGTGGTAACTTCGCCCCACAGCTTGAGGATGCATCCTCTCTTATTCTCAATATTAGCTGAATGCGATTTTCTCTGGTAAACTAGAGATATTCACTTTACGATGTTCCCAGGTTATTCGTACATACACACCAGCTTTCCCGAATCAGAAAGAGGTTTGCAGTCTTGCGATCAGAGTTCTTCAATTAGGGTTCTTGTGGTTATTTGATAAACTGGTAGAGGATGAAGCAAAATCATCAGCAACAGATATGATCAAGAAGTGTATTACCAAATGATCAAAGCTGTACACGTGGATGCTGATGACGAGGGGTGGGCAAGAAGCTGGTGAATAGATGAAGTCGCACTAAAGCGAAGCCGAGCCAACAAAGCACGATGAAATACGGTGGGCGCAAACGTCTGCTCTTCCTCGTCGTACGACGAACGTCAAGATCTAGGCAAATACACGGATTAGTCACAGTACGGACTGTGGCAGATGTGTTGAGTTTTCTGACCTACCACATTGATTTAGCCGATGTATTTTCGAACGCTGAATGCATTGTGACATGTTTCGAATTATTTTCTCTGGCTTGGATGGATAATTTACCGCTTATGGACAGCGATTTTCTAAGCACATGCAAATAGCTCAACAAGAATTCAGACACTCTGATTGCGGTAATCCGAAAATTATGCTTTTACGCACGTAAACAAAGACTTCGACATAGCTGGAAATGAATGCGTGATTTTGTTTTGTGACGAGAGGTATTGAAGTGCAGTCGCTGAGAAGGCTGAGCGGCCGGTGGCAGGTGGTACACTCGACATTTTCTGCTCCCTTAAGAACGATCTGTTTATGTAGCAAAAAAATCATGTGACTTAAAAGAGATGAGGGATGAAGGATAAAGTATTCGACGCTTACTAAACACCAAGAGATGCACCATGAGCCATCGACTTTATGAGGTATCGTAGAGATGACTGAGTGCATATTTCGTTCATGCATTCTTTGCGGAAGTCTACCGAATATCAAGACAGCGTTTTCGTCTCTCAACAATGCCTGCTGCCAATTTGTCGATTCCAAGGGAGCTTTTTCCGAGTTCGAACCACGATCACGTGTGCTCTACATACACTTCTAAATACTATGCTATACCTGCCTATAAGCAAGTAGAAAGCATACAATACTCAATTTCGGTCACTTTTGCTGGTATTTGGGCATCCAGCGTTGATTAAACGTTTAGTACTTGCATGAGAGGAAATGAAACGATGAATGACAACTGTTCTTTTCTACAACCGCTTATTAGAAAGAAACTCCATTTGGTACACTCTTCTCTTGTCTGGGTGGAAAATGAACAAAATAAAAACACAAAGATGAATAGCACCAAGAAAAAAACTAAAAGCCACAAAAATGCAAGCTTTCAACATGAGCTGTCGTGCAATATGATCTGTTGCAATTTACCTAACACTTGCAACCTTTTACCCAACGTCACACCAAAAAACAGTGGCTTTGTTGATAAGTTCGGATTTCTTAAAAAAAAACACAAGAGAATGATGGAACTAGAAAAAATGTTCGTGACGCACTTGCAATAGTACTTTCTCGTTTGTGGACGAAAACGGATATAAAAGGGATGAATATGGTGAACAGGCAAAAAAATAGACGACGTTTCCATCTTGATGGCTTTCAGCGATATAATTTGATAAGTAATGGAACAAGTGTCGCTGTCGTTAGACATGTCGTGCAGTGGTTTTTATTCCTTATTTGATTTATTTCATACCATCCGTCTTTCACATTCACTGTGTGGATCCCAGCACTCTTCACATTCGATTCGCTTCCTCGCATCCATCATCCACTAAGGTCTTCCAAAAAAAATTTTCGGTTTCGGCCACTGCTTGAGAATTTTCCTTTCATCTCGAATGTCATGGACTGCCGCTCGACCCGATTCTCCCTGGGGCCCTGAGATAGTCAGGTTGGAGCGTTCCACTTGGAGAGTGCTTTTTTCCCGGCCAAGACCGGTTACAATTCCCTGCCCCAGGGGATGATTGGCTTGATGAGCGCGGACCGAGATCGAACGATGACCGTCTTCATGCTGATCGGCATCACTATCAGTGTACTATTCTCTATCTAACGTGCAATACTGCATGCACAGTAGCGGGTTCGAACTCACCAGGTGTCAGGTAAGCCTACCATGTTGAGTGCAAACTTTGACTTCTACTAAGAGAGAGAAAAAAAGTGTGGTGGTGAACGCGTTACTCCCCGGAAAGGACAACAGCGCGTTCGTTCCCCGCCATAGACACCTGCGATCCAGAGTTTTGCAAATATCTCAGCAACGTTGTGGTTGCATTTCGCTTAGTACCCTACCGCAAAATTATAGTAGGTGGAAAATAAAAAGGTATAACATTGAAATTAGAATAGCATTAAATCATCAGCCGATCCTCCGCTAAGTGCGCCGTAGAATTTGGGGCCAGTTTTCGCGTCAACCGACATAGTTGATAACGAAATGAGCGTACAGTTGTTATGCTCGTCCAATTCAATTCATGAAAGTGGCTAAATGGAGAAATTCCTTTAAAAAAGTAGAGTTAAAAACTTTTGCGAAACCCATACGGCACTTGTGATGAGATCGGTTATACGATAGTCGTTGAAAAGCAGTGGTCGACCAATTGTTAGAAGCAATTTAAAGGAGTAAAAGTGTTCGTCTACGCACGACGAATTTACCTGCAAAGGATAAAAGCAAGTTGATATATTTATTTATATGGTCTTATAAACTGATCTTCTTAAGCTGACGCGAGGTTGGTACAAGTCTTCGTTTTCGTTGTCGTTGTTGTTGATGTTGTTGGTTGATGCCTGACGTTTCGGCGGTCATTGAAAGCATATTTCTCCTGTGCAACAACCGGTGGAAACTAACCATTGTATAGCAATGTCTTTACTTTATTTATTGTTTCGCTAAAGCTGACGCTTCGGCACTATCGCCTTCTCCAAAGCCGTTTCTTTACGTGTCTTCCACTTAGAAGGTGAAGAAGAACAGCTAATCGGAGTCGCGCATGGTTGTATGATCTCGCGTTTGTTCAACAAGAATATCAAGAATTATTTGATCAATGCCGAGGTTTATAGAAAGTCGGTCGTGGGAATTACTGTCAATACCTTTCCAGGCAAGGCCAGAAGCAATTCGCTAATTCTGGAAAAACGAAAAACTTAGTTAATCCGATCGTCGAGATCGAACCAATGGCTGTATTTTTATTGCAGTACACCTCTAACCAATGCGCTACACACAGTCTCCTTTGACAGGCGTCTCGCGTAAAATGTGCAAAAGTGTTTTTATACGTCCTCTGAGAGAACATGTTGTTAAAAACATTCTGTTGTTTATTATTATGGGGAAATAACCTGTACGAATGAACGAAAGGGGAACAATCTTGTCCGTGATACAAGAAAATACCGGGCAACTAATCAGCGGGAAAGAAACCTGGATAGTAATTCAACCAGCTAGTACAGCGGTTTAAAAACTAGTCGATAACTCCTAGAAGTATTACAGAGTTCAAAAATAGTTTAGTAACTTTCCTGGTTCCAAAAGTAATTTGGTCCAGTCGTCTGTAGAGGATAACTCGAATATGAGTTGGTCTAGACCTAAGTAACTTCTCGGACAGTAGCAAATACTCGCTGAATTAGTGCTCCAGCTAGATTTGAAACATCATCGTGAACAAAGAAGTAGGATCGGTTCCGGCTAAAAATCGTTCATGGACTGAGCGATAACTAAAAACTCAAATCTGGTTTAGTTGACAAATAAAGGAATGCCTTTCAAAATCTTTGCTATTTTCCATTATTTACTAGAAAATACTGAAAACTGCAGTAAATTATGAGCATTGAAGAAATTTCTAGACAAATAGAGATAAGCACAACAAGACCTTAAGACTTTAGAAAGACATTAAAACACTTCTAGATGGTCAACAAATGGACTTCAAACCTGCCCTGTACCCTAATCACCTACCGTCACACCGTTTAAAGTGACAAGGAAGTAATCGGTGGTGTCCAAGAGTGCTGTAACGCAGCGTGTTCTTCCCTAGATAGTCACTCAAGCAGAGTTCGACATTTCTGTCGAGAAGCCGAATCAGGGGTAAATCATTACCAAGAATCACCATTGTCTTGAAAGAAGTAAATCTACAGTATCTGCAGATAATGGTTAACAACCGGTAGGTGGCTTATGCTCTCTTGATAGAACCAATAAGAACGAAATAATTCATGTGATAAGTGTAGTGATGCTTTTCGTGTGTTTCATACGAACGGAGCTCACAGACCAGCGCTGTTACGACGCTAATGGAGAATGAAGACCTTATTCACAACCGCTTGTGATGCAGCTGATTCGCGATTGGGTAGAGGATGAACACCTAACGACCTTATTTTATCACATGCATTGAGATGAATGCAAAAAAAGCTGTCTCACGACTTCACTTCCCCCACAATGATTTTGGGCTATAACTAATTTATACGAAAACGTTTCAAGAATGGAGTCATCGACAAAAACGAAAATTTTAGGAAGTCAAAGCGACAAGAATAGAATTAAATAATTTTTTTCACACAAAAATTTTCATAAATTAGAAACAAACCGATAGACACATGAGGATTTTGATTGAACACAATCACGGAGACTTTGGAGATCGGTGGATTTGACCGCTACAAAAACAACTTCACAATAGTTCACCTTGACATGGTAAAACTGGTAACGAGTGATTAGAAAGACGAAGGCAGAATCATCTTATCACCTCACTCATCGTGGTTGAACGTGTTTTAGCATGTCTTGGGCAACTGGCACAATTGACGATAAACGCCGTCATCTGCCGTTTGTCGCGAAAAACCGGTTTTCTACTGACTGGCGATTAATTGTTGTTTGCTGACATTTTCTATCAGTCCCTACACTCTTCTTCTCTTGATCTGCCTGTTTTAGTCTTGAAATTTCTGCAACTGCGTGCTAAACTGGTGTAAGTTTTCACAAATAGAAATAGTGATTTTCTACCATCTCTATCTGCAATGCTCTACGAATCCAATAACCTTGTAAATCATCAGATAAAATGTTAAGCTAATAATAAATTATAGTCGAACTAAATTATAGTCGATATTGCACAAATGTGGAGGATCCCTTTGGCAGTAGCCTTATAGGTTGTCTACATATTCGCGACTTATGCATTGACTTCAATGCCTATTTGAAGATTGCTTAGGCAGTATGCGCTTATTTCAGTGAATTACTTCTTAACAGTTTATTTTGCTACAAATAGTTGCTTTTTTGCATGCTAGGAGGAAAGATGTATTGTACACTTTATCATCTACACATAAAACTATTTTTCTAAAAAGTTTATTCGTACTGCGATGGAAACTTTTGCTAACGAGGAGGTCGCATTTCTCCTAACGGCTAGTGGGCACGATAGACCTCATGCGTTGATTTAAATGCATAAATGTGGGAAAGAAAATTAAGCGTAGCTTACCTGGCTGTTACATTAAAACTAAGTTTATGAATGTGTTTAAAAAAATACTGTGGTACCGAGCTCATGAACTAATAATCGTCCAGGAAAAAAACACTAGGCAGAGCAACATGAAGATCAAAAATAACATGTCAGCTGGTTCAGTAAGCTAATTCTATGTACACTAATCTGGTATAAGTCGTCAAACCCGATGACGTGATAAGGTGACGGCTAAGGTGTGGGCGAGTGCTTGTGTAAACCCGCTCCATAAACATTTACAAGACGATTTGTAGCTTCCTCCAGTATCGTAATATGGTTCTCGTTCGTTGCTACCAACGTTATTTCACCTTCTCGCGGTAGATTTCGTCTGAAAATCGTCGTCTGTTCCTGAACAGTCATCGTGACAACAAGAATGATCACTCTGTTGATCTTTGTTTTCAGAGCTGTTCGTTTGTATCCTTCTAAAGGTGTGCCGAGCAAACGTTTATGTACAGAACCAAATAAGGACAACCAAGAAGGAAATATCTATATATATGTTCTTATGGATATCCATATATAGATGTGGAAATATTTATGCCGAACCTTATCGAAAGTCGATTCTTTGAATCACGAAGGATATCTGAGTTAAACCAAAAACGAAATCCGTTCCTGGGAAATAGATCTCTCTCTACCTTTCACCTTTTATCTCGTCTAACTCACCTCGCGTTTTCTTCCTATAAAATTGAATAAATCTCAAGAACCACAAGGGTTCAAATCGGGATGGTCTAGTATTTATTAATTATTGTGGATAAGTTGGAAGCTTGCGCAGTGTAGTGGCTGCCGGTTGGTGCCGTTTGGGTGAGCTGCCGGTTTTAGATGGAGCCGACCGTGTCCCGCATTGCTCCAGGGCCATCATTTTAGTACTACACCCGTCTAGCAGGATAAGGACACTATGGTTGTATATCGGCAGACCCTTTAAAGTCATTGTGTAGCCCAAATATGCACTCAATCATGTTTCCAGTGGTATAAATGCAGTCGAATGCATAAAGCACCAGCATGTATCTACAATTATTGATTTCTACAAAACCACAGATGAAAACATCACTGAGTGTGTCATAGTGTTTATCGTGTGTATTATGTAATGATTTTAGCGGGCTTCAGAATAATGAAGTGGTGATTTCAGTGTTCCGGATTAACACTCTAATCTGCGAAACACTTTCCAGCTTATAGGAGAGAACTCTAGTTTCTAGATTTCTTTCAGTATAACACTTATCTATGGGCGCTTGTGGCGCAGGGGTCGAAAGCGCCTTGCAACACACACGTGGAATCGATCCCCGCGATCAAGGCCCACCAAGCCTTCCATTTCTCCGCGGTAGGAAAATTGGTGCCAGACTTGTCTGGGAGGATAGCAGCACTAGCTCGATACATAGGAAGGCCACCGGGAGTCATTGTAAAGGCCAGATATGCATTCAGTCACCTCCAACGATGCTTAATGAAGTCAAATGGAAGGGGCATCCCTCAAAGATTGATCAACGCAGAGAGTTTTTTTTAACACTTATCTAAACATTACAGGTACGAAACGTACGCATGATGGGTTTTCTCAGCAAATACGTGATAGCTGGTTGTGTTTGTTACTGGAAAGAACAAAGTGTATTTTAAGCTGCTTGACTGCTGAAGATAATAGGATTGTACTTTCAGACGTCACCACACATGAAACAAAACATGGACTGTGAACATAGTTGTTCCATACGCCTGATTGAAGTGAATAGGTATCATTAAGCTACAGCGTATTCCGAAATTTGATCCTTCATCATCGGTTATTGTTGTACCACTTGACATTGTAGACGTGAACACACAATATGCAATAACGCAATAAGATAAGCGAGGTAATGAGGCACATTTAGTTAGCACTTGTTTTCTCACATCTTCGAAGTCATGAGACAGCCGTTCCACAGTGTTCTGAGATTGTCATCACATCCGGTGCCGATCCTTATGGGTAGATGGAAGTTTGTGAGCCTCCCAAACAGGCTTTCTTCCCATTTAACGAGAATGCCTTCACAAGTGCGCTCGATGGATCGATGAAATAAACTGCCTCTATATCACAATATCACAACGACCGCATGTGTAACAAGTACGTAGTGGCATCTCCAGGTCTTATTCACTGAGATAAACGAGAGAAACAAATAGAAACTTGTATAATCGATCTGAGTCTTACTGAGAACAATTAAAAGTTACTCTATCAATAACAAAAAATTTTAGCATTATTACCCTATCAGGCACAGAAAGCTAAGGTATGCAGATGTGCTAATGAAGGATTATTGAAAACATCCTTGATGAGAAAGAATCGAACTTAGTCTTGGGAAGAAAACTGGAAAGTAGTCTAGATCTGTAGAGATTATCAACTATTGTTCCCACTCTGTAATGAATAACTTGAACTGAGAAATCTATAAAGTTTTTCATCATCGTAAAGGGAATTGGAAGGAAGAAGCTTTTCCAGCGTTGGTTCGCATATTCGCATGAGATTTGGTTAGCATCGTTTGTTATCCCGCGTGAAGATCACCTTCATGATCACGGAGAACATAGATAATTTCAAATATCAGCCTAGTGACATTTTTTAAAAAATGAACTTATCGACATTTAATGATTCCTAGTTAATCCTGAATCTATCATTTATTCAATTATTCGAAAACCAAATCACTAAAACTATTGCCCAGTCGTTGGTTCAACTCTTCTCTCTCGGTCACCAGAACACTCATCTCTCCGTGGTCGAGAAAGGAATACTGGACTCGTCTGGGACAAGTTCACTGCTTTTTATCGACATGGAAACGCCATTGCACGGCTATCTCAGGATTCCAGAGAGAATTGGCTCTACCAGCAATCTGCGACATTAATGAAGAAAAGGAAATAATCCCCAAGCAGCAGCTGGGAACCCACACGCAAAAGTTCGAAGACAGAAGACCTTAGTAGCTCGTATACAAGGTAGATACCAGAAAATGAATCGAATGCACGTGCTGGAACCCACACAGTATGATACATGCAACTTCTGGTCACGTAATAAAGATAATAAATAACAAAAATGCTGAAGTGGTCCTAACGTTTTATATAGGAAAGCTGCGGTACAAGAAAACTATATGGGAGAAAGAAACCGACGGTCTTAATCAAACCGACGGTTCTTCTTACCAAAATAGTAAAGTACTAATCAGTAACTTATTTTAAAGTAAACCTCTAAAAAGGACTTCGCCCCACTTTCAATACAGACTGTAAGACTGTAACGAGTGTAAAAACTACTGTATGTGAAAGACTGTCCTCTGAAAGCATATTATTCAACCCACGTACTTAACTGGATACCTGCCTGGCCTGCCTTCAATGTTTGTGCGGGCCCCAGCATTTTCTCCGTTTTTCAGAGTTTTGCTGGTTTAGGTTTCGTGGGTCCCTGGCTTCCCTATGTCAGCCTAGCCAAAGTCTGCCCCAGATCGTCACCACCACAGGCTGCCGCCGCCCTTTTAGACCAGAGGGAAATTTTCCACCATGCGACTAGTCTGATACCAGGACGGTAGTGGATCCTGATATAGGTTTACCCTTAACTGGGCTTCCTAATGGAAACGCCGGACTCCTCAGCTTGGAAAGCTCTGCTGGGGGAATGAATCCCCCCACTGTATATTCTAGCCCCAAGAATACCTTCCACCCACGAAGAGGGGCGGCAAACCGTTGGGAAAAACTCACATACTAACTTTCAAAATTATCTCTTTATACCGCTGCATAAGCAAAACGCTCTCCTTTATTTCATCTTCATCGAGAAACGAATAGTAAACCTAAAAGAGTAGACGACTGTCATCGTTACGAAGATTCTGTAGATGACTTAGCATTTCGACGCGATTAACCTGAGCTGTACCGTGGCAAAAGCATAGACTATCGTTAGAAAATTCAGCTCAGATATCCAGTGAATGAAAAATCTCAATCTGTTATGACTAGCAACTCCTTACGCTTCTTGAGGCAAACAGTAAACAAACTTCAAAATAAGCAAGTGTTATTTCACCATATTGTTGTTCGAACTCTCATGGGACACATTCTTTCTATTGTTTTGATGAAAAGCTTTCCAAATCCATCCCTCGTCAGTTGACACGTTGAGTACTAATGGAACAGTACAATTCTGTATTCAATACAATTACAGTGTGTGTACAGGAAGAGAGTGGAAGGAGGAATCTTACAATTTGGAGCAGCAAATAGACAATTTGAATGGCTACGAAACAGCAACTCATCGGAATAGGTTTAGAGAAAACAAAAAGCTTCCAAAAGATAAGTCTGGTGAGAACAAGATCCAGTTTACCTTGCGCTTCATTTCCAACGTAAGAAACTCAGCTATAAAACGTTGCTTAAGAAAAGCTAGTCTGAGAACTCGCTAGAAGTGATTGAAACACAACTGAACACACTCGGAACCCAGCTGGTTCGTAACTGCTTATATGACCGCCTATGCTTAACGCAAAACTGCGTAGTTTTTCCTAACGGTAGAGAAAGTGATTGCACGAGTTTGGACATGGTGTACCCAATCTCTTGTAAGATGTCTGGAGACGAATAAGCTGGCGAAACAAAGCATACCACCGTGCATCCCCATAGAAGAAGACCTCGTCTGCAAATTTGAATTCAAATGAAATACTCTACTAGGCGCGAATAGGACACATAGACATTATGGCGAGATCTCGAAATAGAAGTCGCTGTTCAAGCACAGAAATGGAAACGTGAGCGAGTAAAACTCTTAGAGCGCTTTGTATCAATTCGAAAAGCCCAAAAATAAACCAACCGCAGTAAAAAGATATTGCGAGCACGCGTGACCTCATACAATATCTTACTTTTTTTGACCTGAGGTTGATACGTCCGTAACTCAAAACTGCTGTTGGAAGAGAGCATCTGAAGAAATTGCTTCCAGTGCGATTGAAATTCCGGTGTCGATTTCTCTGTCGTGGCTATGGAACCATTTGGCAGACTAGACTGCAATCAACTTGACCTTTCCTGGCTTTGACGAAAGCGAAATCAATCAAGAAGTTAGCTTTCGTGAATAAATAAGAGGTATAATAACGACCTAATGCTTACCCGTCAAGAAAACAGCAAAATACAATTATAGTTCTTTACTAGGCCATCTGGATAACTTGGACCAACTGGAGCTTCATTAACCATCAAAGTATGTCAACTGGTTGATTTAAATCCCACTTGTCCTCATCTCTAATAAAAACGCCTACGTAGGCACCATTGCTTTAAATTACCCCAAAAACCACTTCTTTTGCTGTTTTGGGGGAGAAACTAACCATCAGCGACACCGAGCTCTACCATGGCGTAGGATTACACTTATTTGGGCTTCCTGGTTATAATACATGCATATATAGTCATGTTTAATTTACAAAAACAACTGTAATATTTAGTTAACTAAAACATTTCCGCCTATGGGAGGAAAATAAGAATGGAAAACAATTTGAAAGAACACAATTAAAAAACTTGTATTCTCATTAATGAAGTAATACGTCTTTATATAGTGAGCGGACATTTCATCTTAGGTAAATGTGAAGAAAGGGAGCAACAAAAATACGGAAAGTGAGATGAATAAAATAAAACAAAGGAATGGGATAAGCACTATTCACTCGGAAGAATGGAAAGGCAGCATACTGAGAACCCAATACCGACCGGTATTATTTCCAAAAACATGAAAGAAATGAAGTGAAATTGCGCTGACATCGATTCCACAGACGTCAACAACAGAATGTCGATAGATGTTAGAAAGAACCGATGAAAGCATCCATCGATGCTTAAAAGATTCGAATCCAACTTGATACGTTCAGATTGGATATCTCGACTGGTATGTGAACTTCGACAAGGAAGGCCAAAAGTGGCACTGTACGTCATAAGATCCCCTAAAACAACTTGATTGATCTCGAACAGACTATTTTCTGAAAATGTTAGCAAAATTCACGGTGAGCTCAAATGTTTACCAAAGCCACTTGATTTATTCTTTTTCGTCTTCATATAGAATTAGAAACCATTGGTCCTTCTTTCAAAATAATTGTTTGATGAGCACTCACGAAATGCCAGTAATAGGTTTTATTATAGGATTACATAGGTAGGTATTTAATGGAAAAGGGAACCTGTGAAGCACAGTGACTAGAAATGCCTTATGTTACACACATGTCCCTTACAGGTCCCTGGCTAAATCTTGTGCCCACGGTCTAACAAGACATGCACACTTTCGTGGTCGGCAAAATGGTGTGAGATTTTCCGTTCTCCGGAAATTTGCTGGTTTAGCCATTGTGAATCCCTGAAGTGTCGAGGTCAGCCTCGCCAAAGCCTTTCTTAAGTCGTCACCACCCTAGGCAACCGCCACCCTTGTGGATCTGAGGGAGATTTGGCAATTTGTGACTTACTTGTATACGGCAGCGGCTTCTGGTATTACCAGTACGGAAGTGATTCCTGGTATTAGTTTACTCTTAGTTAGTCTTCTTGGTGGAAACGTCGGACTCTTTCTCAGGTTGAGACCCTGCTGGAGTGATAAACCGCGGTGTAAATCGCCGTTCAGCGCTCATCAACACCCAGCAGGCAAGATGAAGCGAAAGGCCATTGGAGGATATTTGATACAAATGGTACGGTAGAAATGATATTGAGAAAGTTTATCATGGAAGTAGCTCACCAGGATACAGTCCTATCGTTGCTCTGGTCACCTAATTTAGATATAGCACCATTTGCAAGATTTGATGAACTCGACGACCACCACCTATTCAGTCGAAATATGAAATATTGAAAGAGACCATTACGTTACCGCCGATGTTACGACTTCTTGGAAAATGTGACGTTGTATGACTGCACAGTTTGTGTGGTCGTTGTGCGATGAATAGTCAGACCTATACAAGTCATCTGGTAGAAAAATAACTATTTGACTTTGACGCGGTTGAATCCTTTTCTTCTTCTTATTCATAAAGTCTATGAAATATAATTGTAACGTCTTTATCCACCACACTGAGGCCCTTACTTTGCCTTTCTTTCAGCAAGTTTTTTACTCCAACGGTCCTATCAGCAATAACACCCCAGCGAAATTGATTGGTAAGTACAAATCGGCATTGAAGCCAGTTAAGCTGACACCGTAGTAGAAACCATAATGTTCTAACTCTACTGACTAAAACTAACTCTACTTACATATATACGCTGTCTTAACCCATTTCTGAAGACAGATGATTGCAGAGAGCATTGGTAGAGAAAAAACTTGGCTGAGACAAAGGTAGAGCAGGAGCCTTGCTTGGTGTGGTCAATAGCCAACGAGCCCTCGGAAAGGGCAATCATGGGTTCGAAGGCCATTTGAGGTCCTGAGTTTTGCTTACATCTCAGTATCATTATGCTTTCTCACATCATACTCTGTCATTAAAGAAGAACAGGCAGTAAGTTAAAGTTAAAGCACTGTAATTCAGATTTATTTAGATTCTCCAGCAAAAAGATTTGTAATAAACGCAACCTACATTTGGCGGCGGATGTATGAGGGTTGACGCTTGTGATGGATGCCTTTTAAACTGGTAAATAAACAGCAAGAGTAGAAAGAGTCAATTTCGAATACGCTGAAAAAGAAATGGAATCTATTCTTGACTATGCAACTAAACCAGTCTAGGAGCGAAGTTATATCGATTGAGTGCATATTTGGTTTGAAGAACTACTTCCATGTTCTAGCGATGTGTGCCATTTTGGATACCTTGTATGCGTGGGAGGCTTGTTGGTCCTAGAACACGCGATCGAAACAGCGATCGATCCAGTGTGTATTGCATCCCACCTCTAACCACTCCATTATACGCTTTTGTGACGCGATTTTTGCATTAGAATCAGAAGCGTTGATTCGGACTACTTTAGATAAGGGTTTAATGAACTTCGAGACTTTACAACCAATCGTAGACTGAAATGTAACCTTGGACACAATATGGCTCCATACTTCAGGCCATTTTTTATGTGATAAGGCTCATTACTAATCCTATTTGGATTCTGCGGTAAAACTGGGAGCCCACGACGCTGCTTACTATGTGATTCGAATACACGCTTTGAATGCCCGTTTAGATTGACTGCATGTCATATTATTTCACTCTTTCAACACTCTTATTAAAGCAAAACACTTGGGAACGTTACAAAATGAATGAATATAATTCGTACGTATTGATTTCAATGCACTCGCTGCAAACGTCGCCACTCTCAATTTTTAACCACAACATCTCAATTCGCAATGAACTCTATTAGTTGAAATAAAGATCGTTAGTATCTACCAATTTTTCCTATAGGACAAATTTTCTTGCACTAAAATGATCAAAATTTGCTTCTCTAAAGTCTTCAAAACGTATTCTTTTCACCTTTTTGCGCCAAGATTCTTATTTCGCTCGCCAATGCAATAGAATCGGCCTAGCACCCATTACAATCCACTGATCTTTTACAATGTATCGTCGTGTTTATGGCTGTCACAGCCCTACACTGGACTTCCTAAAAACTTAAATTCCATTCAATAATCGTGTTCATTCAAACGATCCCGATGACAGTTCGTTCAATGAGCACGAAACTCGTAAGTCCAAAATCACTGAACAAATTTGTTCTTCGCCGTGCTCATCTCTCATCAGTTAGCATGCTGATTGCTAGTTTCTAAAACACTTTCTTTTCTTAACACCTTTTATCCCGTTTACTGTTCACAGTACAGTTTTGACTTATTATTTACTGCCTATTCTTTTTTAATGCCAGGACATATTGCGAAATATAACTTCAATGATGCTGAGATATTTGCAAAACTCCGGACCACAGGTGTCTGCGGTGGAGAATGAATGCGCTATTGTCCTTTCCGGGGAGTAACGGGTTCACCACCACACCATCTGGGTCCTTCGTGGGTGTGGTAGTGAACGAG
>UYYA01000514.1:0-51255 GCA_900624975.1 Angiostrongylus costaricensis
TGAATTCTGTGCGGCCGGTCTTCACACGGCATACTCAGAAGACTCATAGAAAGCGGTGAGTGTGCAGAGCTGTATTAAATGTGATTGAAATCTTGGTTTAGCGTTTTCTCTGTTTGGTTATGAAGGTGTTTGGCCGAATAGGTTACTGTCAACTTAACCTTTCCAGGCTCTGAGGAGGGCGAAATCCGCCGAAACGTCAGCTTGTACGTAAATGAAGAAATAAAATAGCACCTCGTGTTTGCTAAGCGGAAGTAGAAAGAATTATTCAATCATTGCCTAGGATAATAGAAAGTCGAACTTGTGAGAAACTAGGAAGAGGTATGACTTTTTTCCTGCATTTTTGGATCCAGAGACCTACACGATGTCAGTGCAGTAGATATAGGAAAGTTTGCCTTGGGAAGAAGTAACTGGGCTGAAGCGGAAAATGATTTCGGTGTTCGTCTTGAGCAAATATAATCTATACCAAATCAGCATTTTCCAAACCGGCTGTCATTTAAGCTCTGCATTGATAATCAATACCTTGCTCTATTGTTACGCTAAAACGAGGTTAATAGGAAAGAATGTTTATTTGGCTAACGTTTCGACGTTTTCGTCTTCGTTAGAGCCGGTGATCCAAGTCGATGGGTCCACAGTCGGTCGTCCTCTCGGTGCGACATCTTCTAATCTATAACTTTCGGAATGGGAGATAAGTGATATTTATAATTACTCCAGGGAATTGTATCGTTTACTTGTATAGTTTCTCAGTAGTTTACTGCCTCAGAGTGGTTTGTGGAAGCTGTTTTCGATTTCATTTCTTTATGTACAGCTCAGATTCATCTCTCAGAAGAATCACCTATGTTCAGCAGTGTAACATTTCCATCTGGAAGCCCAGAAAATGGTAATCCCATGCGAGGGCAAACCCTACGAGCTATATATGGCTGGCGTATTGGACAAAACTGGAAGGATCAGAGATATCATGTCAAAAGTATCGTTTTGGTATCCCTGTAGCAAACCGTGATCACAAACCAACTCTGGTGCATGCGCGACGAGGTGAACTTAGTATCATAATTAGCGAAATTACAGCGAGTAAGTGAATAAGACTAAATAGAAACGCGTGTTAATCATAGTAGAGGTGTGTTAAACAGATTCTCTTTAGGAAAAGCTTCTAGTTTTTAGTAATTTGGCGTGAAGAAGCTTGTGGACTTAGGCTTCCCAAGCGCTGACGCTTTGTTTCTAAAATAACGTTTTTTACCTTCGTACTTGCAATTTTATTCCTAAAGCACCTGTTTATTCTAGATTTATGCGCTAATGTTTGATTCCTTTTATTAATCTGTGTTGTATATTAATTGTATATTAATCTGTTGGAATTCAAGAATTCCAAATAAAATTAATGGAAGCAGACTTTTGTGGAGCGAATCCACTCTTGTAGGGGAAATCCACGGCAACGCCTCGCTTTGTCAACGCTGCGTTTAAAGAGCAAACCGTAACGAGTCTTACAGCGCCAGATTCAGAATCTTCATGATGGAAACGAGAAAACTGAACAGAAGAAGGATGAGGAGCAAACTGCTGCATTATGGAGGCTATATGAAAACATCATTTTAGGCAAATCCATGGAGAATTTTTCGAGTACCCGGGTGCTGCATGGATTTAATGCTAGTCATAAGAACGTTGTTATGATTTCTTTTCTGTATGTAATCACCTGCTTACTACTTGAACGGTGATAAAACCATTGCAAAAAGAAAGAAGTATTGTCGAAAAATAGAAGAAACCACAAAAGCCGTCTGCAACAGACATCGATCACTTGGCAGGAAAGAAATTCTGTGGATTGACAACAAGCGACCATACATTTAACAACTAATACTATAAAGGTTGTAAGAATTGAGATACGGAGTTCTGTCGAATTTAGCTTTCAAGTTTTTGCCCACTGACCGCAGCTTTTTAGCGCATATCGCCATCTGCTGTAGGAGAAGTTTCCAGTGACCATACCACAGTTGGGAATAGCTTCAGAAAATTCGTAGGCTGATGAGGTCTAGAGTTCCATTTTGATCCAGTAAATAGATGTATGTATATTTCCTTAAGGTATCTATATAGATTACACTGGTTTCTATTGGTATTAGCAGCCATAACACCATATGTGCTGAAACACATGTCTTCAAATGGGTGTTTAAAGCCAAGAAGTCTTTTGCGGCAAACTAATGTTCTAATGGTGCTGAGATATTTGCAAAACTCCGGACTGCTGGTGTCAGCGGTGGGGAACGAACGCGCTATTACCTTTTCCGGGGTTAACGCATTCATCAGCACACCATGAGAGTCCTTCGCTTTGCCTGTCTCTCAGCTAGTTAATAATGACTTAATATATTGCTAAATACTTGCAAGTCACTGTGTAGGCCAAATGTTCATAGATCGTCTCGAAGGTGCTTTACGAAGTCGAATGGACAGAGACTCACTGAAGGACTCGTCAACGCCGAATGCTCTATCATTTGTCCTTCATTGGTTATGTTTAAAACCATTATTTAGTTGCATAAATAACACTTGGGATTTTCGTTGTAGATTCAAACTTGATGTAAATTGTCGAAAGCGATAAAGTGCGTTTTCGAGAATGACAGCCGTGGTAGTTGTTTTTTCGTGAGGTCTTCTCCACGAGTGAACAACTTTCAGATGGAATAATTCCTTTAGTGGCTGAGTGTCATAAGTTGAAAATGGAAAAATTGTATCCATGCATTTTCAGGAAGCGCACCAAATTGCAAGGTTTGGAGAGAGGAAAGCGCTCTACGATAAATTTGAAGTGGTGAGTCTCAGTGAGGAGCCTTTCTTACTATATTCAATATCTGCATTTCTTTTTCTATTCCTTTTTTGCTGTTCTACTAAGCAGAAGTACCCGGATAACTTCTCGATCGTCTTTGACTCGGCTGCAAAGTTGCATCTCGAAAATGCTTGCTGATAAGCTTTTTGCTATGAACCTGGAAAGAAATGCTGATATATTAACTGTTAGCTTTATAGCCGTTGATATGATGGCATAGAAAGTGGAACAAATTCGAATTTCTTGGGACGAGAAATTCCAAGCGTGGATTTTTTTCTAAAACGGGTAGTGTTGAGATTTCTGTCAAAACTGTCAGTACTTGTGCTAGAACTCTACTAAGATGAGCATCTTCTAAGAGGACCTTCCATTTAGAATAATTAGCAAGATTTCTCCGGAATCAATTTCAAAACCTTTCTTATGCGTGTTGAGTAGAGTTCGATTCAGTTGTAGTCTGGTGATGGCTATAATGTTTAACAGCATGGATTCTGTTCCAGTACAAGGTGTTTGCGACGTCGAGTGCCAGTCACCTTGGATATCTGATGTCCGAATACGAGAGCATCACCGGCCGTTCCGTCAAAGAAGCGATCGAACGCGATTTCAGTGGCGACGCCAAGCATCTGTTACTGGTACGTTTTTTCACATAACAATTGAACTGTTTATTTACTTATTTTCCCAGGTAAGGAGACGCATTCAGCGTAGTGTGCCGTATCGTTGGCTATAAATGAGATGGTTTCTAAGATGTTACATTCTCTGATTTTCGCGTACCGTCGCATTCTTCTCATCGCTCAGTTCGTTGTGCTGGTGCCTTTTTGTGTACGTGTATGAAGGACCTACAGAAAACGGGCATCGATTTACAGGGAAAAGTCCCTTACTGACTAATTTTTTGCCTATTTCTATTAGGTTGTCTAGAAATAAATGAGCGTTTTAAATTCTCTACTGTATTAATGTTTACCAATAAAATTTTTTTATACGTTAAAATGCTATATAACGTTAGAAAGCTGATTGTATGCTCTTTCTAGCTATGTCTTTATATTTCATCAAAATTTAGTTGCTTTACCAGTTTTGAGCTTTACAATTTTAGATGTCAGAAACGAGTCCTCATCAAATTTTCTTCTATGAGTTCAAACTTGATCGTATTACAGCAGAGACGACTCGAAACACTCATTAATGAAGTTTGGGATGAAGGTAGTGAATCATCAGTGCGAACATGGCTCCAGAAATTCCGATCTGGTGATTTCGATCTCGAAGTTAAGGAAGGCCGCGGACGTCGCAATGAACTTCACGACGACGAATTGAAGGCACTAGTGGAAGCAAGCGCGCGAACCACTGTTCGAGAGCTTGAAGAACACCATAGCGTAAGCACAGGAACGATTTCCACTCACTTGAATAGCATAGGAAAGACAAAAAGACTCGATAGGTGGGTGTCACACAAATTAAACGATAATTTTAAAAAAAATCACCGTTTTGAAGTGTCGCTTGCTCTTATTCTGCGCAACAAAACGACCCTTTTCTTCATCGAATTGTGACATGCGACGAGAATTGGATTCTGTACGTCATCCGACGACGTTCAGCTCAATGTTTGGATTGCAATCAGGCTCCACAGTATGTGTCAAATCCGAAATCGCACCAAAAAAAGTTATGGTAACTATTGGTGATCTGCAGCCGGGCTGTTTCATCACAGGTTTTTGAATCTGGGCGAAACGATTACAGAGGAGTGACAACAAATCGACGAAATGCATAGTAAACTCCAACAACAACGACCGGCATTAGTTAACAGTAAGGGAACAATCCTTCTCCACGACAACGACCGTCCTCACGTAGCGGAGCCAGCACTGCGTAAGTAGTTGAACGAGTAAGGCAGCGAAACTTTGCCTCATCCCATATTCATCAAGCCTCTCGCCTACCGACTACCACATCTTCAAGCACCATGACAGTTTCCTGGGCGAGGAGTGCTTCACCAGCCACGTTGATGCAAAAAAATGCCTTCAACGAATTCACCGCTTCCAGAACTCTAGAATTTTATGCACCTGGAATAAATAAACCTGTTCAAATGCTTTTCATTTTGATTAGTAAAATTTTCTTTCAGACAAGTTATGATAATTTGAATAATATAGTTAAAAACGCTCACTTATTTCTGAACGACTTAATAGATTTAAAGGGCGCGTGTGACACAGTGATCGGAGCCGCCCTGCAACAGGCTTGGAATCGATCCCTGCGCCTCAGGCCCACTAAGCCCCCATCATTCTGGGATCGTGAAACTGGTACCAAAGTTGTCTGGGAAGAAAGCAGCAGTGGCTCGGTACATCCGTAGGCCACCGCGAGTCATTGTGAAGGCCAGATACGCATTCAGTCACCTCCAACGATGCTTAATAAAGTCGAATGCATAGCGCATCTCTCAGAGATTGATCAACGCCGAAGACTTTTTTACCTCTAGATTTCAACCACTTTTCTTTTTTTAGCGGATTGAAAAATAGATTTATTGAAATTATTCAAGAAGTGATTCCGTCGGAGTAGATGTATTGAAAGATTAGTGGAATCATATTTAAGAACTAAACCTATTAGTTACTAATTTCTAGGTGAATCGATAAATTTTTGGAAAATTATTGAGAAAATGTCCTTGGGTGGGGTTTCCCTAACATTTCTAAACGCTGTACCCAAAAAATAGATAAATCATGAGCTTTATTTCTGACATCTTTTTACCGTTTTATTGATTTCATTCCATATGGGCAAGCCATAAAGGAGGACTACATCCTCCTACTCGGGTTGTGACTTTTTTCCCCGGTTTTCCGTTTAAATCAGCTGACGTAAAAATAACGGATGATTGTATGCACTTTTTCTGCCACTATAACAATTCTTTCCCCTGAAATGAAAGAGACGACACGTAGAGTTTCCGAAGTGCCATTGCTACAGGTGATTACAATGTTGGTTTGGTAGATATCGATCGAATGGCGTTCTCGATCTCTGTTCGCCAGGTAATTTCCCGCCCGATTTTACGTTGTACTGTAACTGAGAGCCTTTCTTTCAAGGCCTCTCGGGTGGAAAAAAAGCCAGTAATAACTCAAATAAAACCGTACTTATTGCGTAAGGAAGTAAATTATGTAGGCGAGTTTAGCCCTTATGGTATTCGTTATATATCGCCTTACCATCAGTTTATTCACTAGAGATATTTTCGAACC
Organism: Angiostrongylus costaricensis; assembly: GCA_900624975.1. Lineage (NCBI taxonomy): Eukaryota > Metazoa > Nematoda > Chromadorea > Rhabditida > Metastrongylidae > Angiostrongylus > Angiostrongylus costaricensis. The sequence goes on from UYYA01000514.1 coordinate 5,956, forward strand.
CAGAATTTTAACCCAGGTGCTCAATATTGTCCGTAGCTGCACACTGCTGTCTTTGATTTGAGGCAAGAAATTTTTGCAATAGTTTCAAATGCAATATTTCCATGTCTTCAAAAAATAAACACCAAATATCGTGTACAATGGAATATTTATTGAAACAACATCAATAAACTAAACAAAAATGAAAGTCTCCACACAGTCGGGCGGAATGGTAAGCCAGATAAATCATTTTCAACAAAGTTATGAGCTTCGAGTCAACTACAATAAAATGTTCCTCCCAAGAAGAGTCGCTAAGTGGTCTCGTAATCCATCCGAGGTCGGTGAATTAATGAAATGAATATGGCGGACTCGCCAGCTAAGAAGCAGAGTGACGTTGACTTTTTCTCTCGAAAGCCGGTCACCACAGGTTGATTGCCGGCCCTAAATCCACTTTCGTTGTTTTAATGGCTTTACAAGTGAATAGCGAGAATGATTGGTCAATATGAATATACAGAAGGAGACTTCTGCTTTTATACTTGTTCATATTTATTTTTTTTTTATCACGGCATCATTGATTTCTTTTTGGACTTGTGCTTTTATGAAGGAAAGGAGTGCCCACTTCTCGAAGTAAATCGAGCTCCAAACTAGACTGAAGTTTGGCTTTCATTTGCACAGAATCTGTAGTAAGAAGTTTTTGGAGTCAAGCATAAATTCCTAAGGAGCATATTGCCCTCGTCCATTGTGCACTTGACATATTGAAGGCTTCGACAACATCCAGAAAGATGAAATCAGCATTGTTTCGACTTAACCGCTACGAATTAAGACAAAATTAATGTGAGCTCTCGATTCTGTGCACCTCACTTGCGACCCGTTGTTAACCAGGATATCCGGAACATCTCCAAAGTGTGGAAGAGAAGTCATATTTAGTTTTTTAGATTACGATAACATGATAGCAGGAGGAAAATAAGGAATTCCTCCAATGACTGAAGTAAGCGCAATTTGTAACGTTAATACTTACATTTTAGAAAGTAAGGAGTTTGATAGCACCCTTTATAAGGATACATCTCTTTCCTTTTCAGCAGTTTCTATTCCTTGTTTCATCTTTACTTTGCAAATTTATCCTCCACCGATACATTTGTGCTCGTCTTTGATGTTCTAGATATCAATGTTTCTACAGTGAACTTCGCCGATAATAACGTTGGGCAGTATTTAGCTGATAAATAGAATCCCCAATATGAATTTCTTTATTGGTTAGCTAAGACGAGGTTGATAAAAAGCTTTATTCGGCAAAAATTCCGGCACCGACGCCTTATTCGGAGTCGACTGGTACAATAGTACACAGTCGTTCGTCCTCGCGAAGTGGCTCTTCGTCGTCGTATCAAGTCGAGTCTTCATCAGTGGATCATCGCTCGAATGAGGCAACGTCATTCGGCTATGCCATTGAATACGGAACGATTCCTGATGATACTGAGTGTCCATTGATAATCGTTCGTTTTTCCCTTGATAGTCCATCCTGCAGCAGTCGGTATCATTATCAGCTAGCACAGAGTGTGCCAGTATTTCAAAAAACGACTTTCATTTAACCTCGGTATGACTGAACGATGTGTATTCTTTCATCGATAAGCTAACTCGGAGTTTATAACAAGAGTTTACTCGACTGACGTTTCGACGATTTCTCCTTTCTGAGAGCCGGAAATAAGAATTTCTAATAGTTTCCCATACATCCACATCTTTTCAAGCAAATTCCAAATTATAATTTTCATTCTTTCAATCATGATCTGGCTTACGTTCTTGCAGTGTTTTATTTAATAGCTTTTGGCACAACAAGCGGAATAAAGTTCAGAATTGAACAGGAAGCTGCTCCTTGTCTTCGACGAAATTGCTGTTCGACTCCTTCGCACTCTTCCCAGACACTGATACATTGTTTAAAAAGTGGATATAAAAAGAAAGAAGATCGAGTATAGCGCAGTGGTTAGAGGCACTCTGCAGCACACACTGGACTAGTCGCTGGTTCTATCCCGTGCCATAGACTCACTAAGCTTTGTATCTCTGCGGGGTCTTCGAATTGGTAACAAACTTCTCACGGAGGATAGAACTTAACATGATCTATATATAGACTATTTCTGCATTCAATCACCTCTAACGAATCTTGACGTGGTCGAATGCATGACACATCCCTCAGGGATTCTTTAACATCGACAGCTCTATCCTTCGAAGAAAAATAGTGATGTCGACACACTGATCTTTTCCTTCTTGAGTACGAGGACAAATAAATACGTTCTTTTGCCTTATTTAAAAATGGATCCTTTGGCACCTCGAATAACGTGAAAGTGTCTTCTGAATATTTCTCCTTAGCAATGCATCCTTGTTCAGGATTTTCTTATTGTTTTCTTCCTCTCCATATTTATTATTGATTACCTCTCTAGTCTTATAAAGTATTATAAAGCCAGCCGAGTTGAGACCATTTAAACTAATGCAGTGCATGGCTACATCTGTGTTCCACTCAATAAGTTAGTAGCTTCCGAGTCTCCAACGAAGCTAAGGCTGTAAAAGTAATCGACAAATCTTCCTCATACCAGGATCTCCAAGCAATCGTAAGGCTACTTGGCGTATCTCTTAATGGTAGTTAGGTGCTAAACAAAGATTAGAGGCGGCTATACACCAAATATGAAATCTTGATAGCTCTCCTAATATATTTGCACAACTACGCTCCTCTCTATCTGGATCGTCTCTTACACAATGGTTCGGTGAAAAGCTTGCAATCTACTGAAAGGAATGTTACTGGAAAGTACGTGGTTGGAGGTCGACTCTATCAACGATGCCCTTTATCTACTGGAGATTTTAACAAGCTACTCGGAGGTGTGTATGAGAATTCACCTACTGGTGGAGCTTTCTTGACAAGTGTGCAGCAGACATCAGAAATATGATGCTGCTCATGCCCATCTAGTGAATGGAGCTCGCTGACCAGCCTAACGGAGACGAATGGACACATGATGCTTTCTTGGGTGGTTAGATGATTTATGGGACTAAAGGCAATGATTTTCACACAGGAACATAGACTAGTAAAAAAAGCAAATCGCAGTTATAATGTAAATAGGAAAAACGAAATTACGGGACTTTATATTTTCATAGAATAGCTATTTTTTTCCACCAAAGCAGGAGCAGCATGTTGCTTAAGATAGAAAAACTATATTTCACCATGAATGTAGTCAAGTCCAAGTTCTAGTGCTCCGACAAAACAATACACCCTAGTGCTTTCCCTCGAACTAAGAAGGAAAGATTTTTCTAAATTTACTAAAAGGATAGTTTAATGGAAAAATCCTTCTTCCCAGTATGTAGGAGATCCGGTGTTGATACGAGAAGTTCAAAAGTGCTTTGAATTGTGTGTTAATAATTTTAACTTATTAGTTACTGCCTACTCTTTTTAATGGCAGGGTACGTTGCAAAATATAACTTCAGTGATGCTGAGATATTTGCAAAACTCCAGACCGCAAGTGTCTGTGGTGGGGAACGAACGCTCTATTGTCCTTTCCGAGGAGTAACGCGTTCACCACCACACCATACGGGTCCTTCGTTCCGCCTTCCTCACAGCTAGTTCTATCGATTAGTGCCATCAGCAATCACCAATCAACGGGTTTGATCTGGGGAGCCCGAATCGGCAATGAACCCAGTTGAGGCTGTAGTCGAAATCACAATTTTAACTACTTATTTACTACCTGTGCGTTAATAGGTTTTATCAGTAATCGCTTATTACCGTAGCGGTTTAGGCTTTGATGATGATCGCTCAAAGCAAAGCAAAATTCTTCGCTCATCAAATCCATGACGCGATTAAGGTGAGTGAAGAGTGAATTCTTCATGGAAACAAAAAGAACTTTTTGTGGTGGAAATCAGTTCGCTTCCATTAGCAGGCAAGTCATAAATTCATAGAGTGCTCATATTCGAAGTAGTTGTGGAAGGATTAAATGAAATGAAAACGAAAATTCATCACTGAGGGAACCGGGAAAAATTCTATCGCTTTCTATGCTCTGCATGTTCTTAGAAGGTCCATTAATGAAAAGCACGGGATAAGTTGCAGTGCAAGATTATTGTCGAAGGTTTTCTCGCTTCCATATTACATTCGTATATTTGAGCGAATTCCTTGTTTCTGAGTCGTTCAATCCAACAGCTCGGCTCGCCCCACATTCTATTTCCACTACTAGTAATCAGCATCCGCTGTCACTCCGAATTCCGGGTAGTTCCCTCGCTGACCCTCGTTTCCTGACGCATCGCCATCCGTAATTATAGTCTGTCACGCAGTCGAAACACAAAAAAACTGCAGCCAGGCGGCCGGGATCGAACAGGCCGTCGACCTTGTCGACGCCCGTTCTCCCAGATGGGCGATTGATCAGCTGCAAAAACTGGCATCGAATGTTCTCAGGTCGCACAGAAAACCAACATAAAGCTGAGAATATCGTCAACGGGCCGGCAACGGAGAATTGCCATCAATCTTTTTGCTTTCGTCGATAGAAAATCGGTTCATAGCCATGAATTGGAATGCAGGAAGCTTTTCGTGTAGTCAATCTAGATGGCTCCATTTCGTCATTTTTTAATTTAATCTTAAATGAAACACTAACCTTTTCTGGATCAGGTGATGGAGAAGTATCGCGAACCTGTAAGATGTGTAGTAGGAAGCTTTTTTTTGTTTAATTAGTCTTATCCCATGTCTAATTAAATGGAACATTATAAAAATGTTTCATTCCTACTGTACATCCTCACCACACCACAAAGATGGCTTCGTAATCCGTTCTTATGCATGTAGCAGTCTCCAGTACCTCATTGGTGACTTTTAGATTGAGTCTTCTGAACCTATGAGATTCGTTGGAACCGAAGACCGTTTTTCTAATTCTAAGTGAAAGTAAGCCACCAGATAAAAAACGGATACTTTTATCTGCGTTTCTGGCAAGGTAAAGTCCTTTTCCTGCATGGGCAATCCTGCTATGATTTTTTCAGAGGGATCAACTCAACAGTACCGTGGTTTCTTTATTTTGAAACGTTTCATGAAACGTTCATGGGAAGGACCACATCCTACGATTGAGCTCTTACTCTGTCTTCTTAAACAGCTACATATACAATAAGTGTCACTTGAAATATTTCCAGGATTAGAGAATTCTTGCACGGAAATAGGGAATGTAGAAAGATCTTCGTAGACGTAGACTTAAAGTTTGAAGTCGCAACTGGTTTGTAAGGAGACGGACGAAATCAACATCGTTGCTGCTGCACTTTTCCTTCCAAATTGTCAATTTTTTCCATCAGTACGTTTTCTGTTTGGGTAATTCCACCTTCGATTCATCAATTTCTCTGCTTTCCATAATCCGTCCTGATCGTTACGTCGGATTCCTCAAACGTTTCTGTTAATTTGCCAACTACACTATTTTCGATAATGTTATAGCGTATTATTTTCCATGCATAAGCAGTTTCTCCTATAAACCCACAGTTAAGTCCAAGTTTGAATAGGTAAGCCATACAGAGGACAAAGAGAAAAAAGCGTACTCTCATTCTGAATTTATCGTGAGTTGATGAAAACTTGCTCTTTCCATCGTAGATGCTAGGATTCGGGTCCTGGATTGAGAATCGTGTGCGCTTCTTCCAACATTAGGATGCACCATGACTTCAGTATAGCTGACTAAAAAAATTCATTCACTATAGAATACATGAGTTCAACAGTATTTTCGACAAAATTGGCCGAACACATCAACTGAACATAAAAGGTTTGAACGCACAACTGTTCTTCTGAGATTTGCGCAAGGCTGACACAGGTGGGCTAATTATCCTGTCACAATATGGAAATCTATGAGGTTGAGCCGAAGTTCAATGACGTTCTTAACGACAGTTCAAACAACATATGTAGGAGCACCGTTAAAGATTAGCATTCGAATAAGACTACTATCTAGCTAAAATTTATTAGGCTAGTTTAAAACAGCTTGAAGAACGCTCGGCGAAAAACGGTGTCTACCAAGGGAGGTTGTCGGGATGTACTCTGGATTCGATTGCGAAACATGTATAGGGGAACATAGATGATCACATGAAAGTCAAATAAGTTGATGTTTTATCAGATTTCGGATATTTCGCAAAATGAGTGCCGATGCTCGATAACGGCCTGTTGGATTGAGCGACTCCTTCAACTGGATTAGCTCTTTCTTATAAGCACGTACGCTCTGTTTTGACATCAACATTGCTATTAAAGCATTTTGCGCCAATGTTGTTCTTTAGGGCTTTTTAGCCGACATATTGATGGCTTAAAGAAAATAAACCGAGTTTCAATTTTTTCCAGCAGTCTTCTGCAAGAATGTATGTAGACGAGTAATGGCTTCACATCTTCTGAGTTATTTCGTCGTTATGAATTGTCAACGAAGTCACCCTATTGACCTGCAAAATCTCTCCATTTTTGTCTTTTGTTTTGCTTGACGCAGGTGAGCATATTGCGCAACCAAACCAGAAGCGATGAAGTAGGCAGATAAGGAACAGATGGACCATGATGTTCGACGAAGACAGACGACCAGCAGCGAACGAACTGCGACCAGACCAATTTCATCTATTTTACTATCCCTGAGTCTGAAAGACAAATTCTTCAAGGAAACGACGGTCTCCACTGAGCAAAATCGGGTTCCAGATTATGGATATCCATGGATTCGTAGATTAAGCTGCCGTCAGATTTATTTATTACGTTTTCCTGACTTGAAGTCGAGATGGCACTGTTGGGTTGTTCCCTTCCTTTGCAAAGTCCCAAGTCGGGATTAGTTATTTTGATTAGATCAATAGGAAAAATGCCACGAATTAAGCATTAGGCGCAAGAAAATCAATGAGAAGCTCCGACCTTCTTTGGCGTCAATCACGGGATAACAACAAGTCGCGGTTGCTTTTTCTAGATGCTGGTCTGCAATGCTCTGAAGAAAGTCCTTTTTATAGCATTAGTGTCAAATTAATGAAACCTCTTCTGCAGGGAATTGGTGTTCGTGACAAAGACCTGATTCGTCTTCTTGTTTCTCGAGCTGAGATTGACTTGGCCGAAGTACAAGTGGAATACGAACGTCTCTTCAAACAGTCACTTTTACAAGTGAGCATTCAAATATTTCCTGCAGTAAGTAATGGGAAATTTTCAAGTATTCTGTAGGTTAGTTTTGCGACCAGAACAGCAAAACTGTTCTGTCAAAAAAAGAAAAAGAAAGAGTACTATTCTTTCGAAATATAGCGAAACTTCAGTTCTGCTATTTCATGCAAGTTTGGTAAGATTTTTTTTGGCAAATCCTGAATATGTTCTACTTACTCAAATTTGTTTCAGGTGATCCGAGAAGAATGTAAAGGAGCTTATCGAGATGCACTTCTAGGCATCGTTAAGGGTAACAGGAGTTTGAACTAACGTCACTACGGTACAGCAAGGATCGATAGTCACGCACACCCAAGCTCACCCACACAACACTCACATGGCCCTTAAAAAACAAATAAACACATCCAAACTCGTACATCTTAGGCATACGAGTTTGTTGAGTCTGACTGCTTGCTCTTTTTGTTTCCTTTTCTCTACAAATAAATTCTCAAGATCTTAAAAAATCTCACAGTGAAGGTCTTGTGGTCACTTTGATAGGCCTAAAGATTTCGGGATGTTGGTCCAATCCCGAGCATTTGGATTTCGGTCGCACTTTCAGCGATTAACTCCGGTGCAGTGTGCGATGCGTGACCATAATGTGTTTTGTGGTGACGGTGGCGATAAATCGACAAGTCCGCAATCATGCGTGATGCGCGACGTGTGCCACGATCGTTTGCAGGCAGCCGCCGAATGTTACAGTAACCTTGACGATAATCTGGATGAGAGTACCCGTCTGTATGACCTTGTGCTATGCAAACATACACCCATACTCGCAGTCATAACAAATTTGCTACTGTAGCTGACAATCGACGTATCGCAAGGGCTGGATTTATGGCAGTGGGACCACTTGTTAATTTCTCTTTGTTAACAGCTTATCAAAAATGACTAGATCTGAAAGCGAAGACAAATAGACCGTCTTAGGCGCTTAGAGAAGCAAGCCATATTGAAAACTGAGGTGATAAGAAACCACAGTGGAAAATTAGGTGATGGCAAATGTCAACCTTATCACTTGCAGTGGCGTTAATGGTCGAAGAACTAGAGAAAATACAGATACAGGGAATGAAAAAGGATGCTCTCGGCGTTCATCAATCCCTAAGGAATCCGCCTTGCATCCGACTTTACTAAGCATCGTTTGGAGGTAACTGAATGCATATATGGCCTTTACAATGACTTGCGGTGGTCTACCGATGGACCATCGACTAGTATCTCCGGCTCTGATGAAGAAGAAGGTATCTAAACGTTAGCCCAATAAATCTATTTATCATCATCGTGCAAGCTCGATAACTTGAATACATGTTCCGATATCGTTATTCATAAGCATATAGAGTTTTGATTAGATTCTTACTCCAGAGAGGGTCCTGCTTCTGGATTTACAGTAGTGGAGGTTGTGGTGGTTGTAAAAACGGATCGGTTCCAGTTAGTCGGCGCTAGAGGAGGTAAAAAGGCTCGTATTTTTTGGGAGAACTGAGGGAATGAAGGGTCACATGGAAAAAGATGTAAGATGAAAGACTTAGCCCGCATTGCTTGCGTGATTTACGAGTACATTCGGTGGTCAGACGATGGAACGAAGTAACACTACTGAACGACAAAGAATAATAGTTCTGAGGAAAAAAAAAGACTTGAGTAATGCCAAGAAAAAAGAACAGGGAGAACAGGCGACTTCAGCAGGTTCGTTCGACGAACTGATTAAGATGATAATCATAACGTTCATAAATGGGGCGATGACCATAATGCAAAAGCAAAAGAAATTATAAGGAAGAAAAATGATAAACTAAAATGAAATAATGACAGTGGGAAAATATTAAATTTGAAGATACGATTACACATGATTTGTATGGACCCATGAGCAGAAAACAGAACAAAGACGTGTGCAAAGGAACGCGAAATCGTGATGAAATAAAGAGTGATGAGAAAATCCGTCACGAAAAAAATCGGTGAGAAGGAAAATCATAATCGGGAAACGAAGAGTGACCTCCCCTGTAGTGGTTGATGAACCCATTTTGGAAATCATATCCATACTAGATGTTCTTTTACCAGTGCATACCATCTCTTAACAATCAAAAGGCATTATGAAAGTTGTCACAAACAGAAAATTCATCAAGAAGGCTTTTTGCGCAACTATTTGAAGTTTTCTTAAAAAATTTCAAACATCTGTCTCTGTTCCTACAGTTCCTTGAAGTTTATTATCTTTATCTGCTGGATAATGGATAATAGAGATGAGCGACATCAGTTCTTCCTTTAGGATTATTCGTAGAAAAGCATCACGATTTGGTACTCCGGTTGTCTCTTCTGGAACTAAGGCACAGAGAGGCGTTAGAAGAAGATAGTATCAATCAGCTTGTTCATCTATCAGTCTATAAATTTCTAGCAGTATTTATTTATTGACGGTTTTCTAGATCCGTCAAAAGAAACGATTGGGTTGTCCATTAGTCCAAAGAGGTCAGATCAGGTGCGCTGAAAGATAACACTTTTGTCCTTAGCAAAACTCAATCACTTGTCATGACCGGTTTGTCGTGGTCGCTTCAAATGGAATGATGACCGGACAGATAACAATCAGATGGCGAAAATTTTAACACATCAACGGCTCGCCGATGGAAATGAGGATCTTCATTTCGAGTTAGCGTCACTAGATATACACTCAGACAATCGCTGTTAATGACGATTTTTGCAAAGGTTGCACGCAGAGTGCGGCTCAGTTTTAACAATCATCTAAATGGGTGTCAAGTGCACTTAACAATACTGTCCAACCCCCTTACTGTGCGGATTAGCAACTTAATGATGAGATAAGAAATTCGCTGTAAGTTATTTGAGATAATAATTGGTTGAACTTTTGTTTCATTCATTTATTTATTTATTGTTTATTATTTGCTATTTATTAATAGTATTAAGAACCATTTAATTTTTGTTTCTCTAAACACCCCTAGATAGGCGTGCCTACAAAAAATGATCTAAATCAGCAATTGGATTTTTTAGAATTAGAGAATGAATTCGGATTCAGTGCGCGATTTCAGTTCCAATTTCCTCTGAGAACGAAAAGATTTCATCTATCCTCTTTGCTGATTCAACGACGTGGCGATTGATACTCGCTGACGGAAGTTCGCCGTCGTAATTACTACCGGCCTAGTATATTGATAGGTTTGCTGATGGCTACGACTCGGGAATCGATTCGAAATGTCGGTTTTAGTCGGTTGACCAAGAGGAAGCTGCTGCAGTAAGGCACGTCACAGAATACTGTAGCCCGTCCGCTACAGCAAGTGGTTCTGATAATGAGTGAGCTCCACAGCGCGGAACTGCGTTCAATTGCCACTCAAAAACAGATTTATAGTGAAAAAAATGCAAAGAGTAAACGAATAGCAACGACTGGCATTCTTTCAACACTTTCATTCGCAAACGAGATTTTTTATTCGGTTATTGCCAAGTTGGCGTCATATCTACGCTTAGGAAAAATTACTGAGAAAATCAATGACTTAAAGAACCTGAAGGACTTTCTCATGTTGCTGGATGTTTATTTCAAGAGTTATAAAGAACTGATGTGAGAGTTCTCACGAAAGAGAGTTTCTGGGCTTTAAGGGATGATTTTTGGATAAATCCCTTGATTTTTTAGCAATGTCACCGAGTTCTTTGTTTCGTATTCCTCTTAGGAACTAGTCTACATAAAAGGTTATCAGTTCACTGCGTGCTAGTAAGGTGTGTACATATATTATGCATAAAAATATTCGGCGAATATTGACCGACTCGACACGAAGGCGAAGCTGCCACGTCGAGACGAATAACAAGCGAGGACCATCGACTCGGATCATCAGCTCTGAGGAAGACGAAGACGTCGAAACGTTGGCCGAAAATAAACATCATTATCAACTTCGTGTAAGCTCATCAAAGAAAGAATACATACTGATTACCGTGATTCAAGGAAAGCCGGTTTCGAAATATTTGGCGAATATTTGGGCTCTCATTTGGACTTTGTTTTTTTTATTAGATTGATAGATTTACATTTTAACTAAGCACTAAATTATCTCACAGTAATTATATAACAGCTTCAATTCTTTGAAGTGGACGAAATCAATTCTGCCGAACATTTAAACCTGTTTAGGGTACAGTAAAAGTGCAATGCAAATCGCCCACTTACCTGCCCATTATGATACGCAGTTTCATTCCGGAAGTCTAATAGGTAATTCACCTTTTATATATACTTCACCCACTAGGAAGTGCGTAACAAGCAAGTTCAACTCGACATCAAATGAATTTTGTCTATATAGGAGGTATGGCATTCCTGCTAAGTATTGATCAGCCACTTATCTAGCAGAAACAAAGTTTATGATGCGAAATACGCTTTGGAAATGAAGCCATATCCTCTTCACTAAACTTTTAACGCTTTCCTGGTCCAATATTGAGGAACTCATGGATAGCGTCGTCGTTAGTGCTACGGTCTATCAAGAAGCAAGATCCTCGTTCGACTCATCCAAGACGACCTCTTCCAATTCATGTAAGAACGCCCTAGCACAGCTATCTCCAGGATTACAAGCACAGTCGACTCGACAACATTCTACGACATTCACAAGCAAGGCAACATACTCAAGCAGCAGCCGAAGCAACACACGAAAGATTCGAAGACTATGGTAAACGGTGAATGCGAGGAAATTGAATGGAATGCAGCTTTGCTTGGATCGGTAAAGTAGAGGTGGTCACGAGTCATGTAAATGATGGAGTAAATAAACAAATAAAGGGTTCCATGAAAACACTTTAACAGTTTGACTCATCGCCCCACATGAATTTTGACTATAAGTGACTACAAATGAACCTTAGCGCTTCTGTATATAAGAGTCGGCGACAAGGAACGTCCCTATAGATACCTGCGAACCTAAGCCTTCCTCGAACTTCAAACACCTTGCCGAGCCGGGAACGCGATACCATATGGTCAATTCACCTGCGATCCAGACCGGGCCGGCCAGCTTCCGCTTTCGGCCCGCTCGGACCTCCTGTAATTATCGTGGTCCGCTCCGCACTCGGTGGAAACCACATAAATTCGCTACGATTCTTATTTGTAGAGAACACAGTGCTTTTACAGATCTTGCAGAAGTTCAAAACATACTATTGGTTTTTCTTATACCAGAAAATAATCTATTTCTTTAATATTCTTTCTATTCTTTCTCTACTTTATATTTAGTTAGCTTCGTCCTTTATGAATTGAGTTATTTTTCATTCTTGCTATCAAGCAATGGAAACGTCCAAGTGCATAAGAAGCAAAGAGTTAAAATAAATTTTTGCCCTTGATTGATTCAAAAGGAAATCCAAATTGATAACCGTCGTTTCATGAACTTTTGTGCCTATATTCTTGGCTGTTTCATTCTGGGAAGCATTCCCATGGTGATGGCAAAAGAGGTACACTTCAACAACGCCAACCCACCATCATAGCGGCTACCGTAGTCTCGAGTGGAGGAGAAAAACAGAGCGCTACTCCCGCAGTATGCGCGCAGCAGAGAGTTTGCTTTCCTGCTCTCCTCAACTATGGAATATGGTAGTCAGGAGAAGCAGTGCCCGTCGGGGCTACCGCGTCTGCTCATGCAAATAATTGCCTGTCTTTCTCCTTCTACCCTTCCAGTTATAATTGCATACCGCTACGGCGGGCAGCACTGCTGTCATTGCTGCTGTTGCTGCTGCCAGGGCTTTTACTAGTTTGATACGAATCGATAACTCTAAAGTACGGTAACCCACCTTGAATGCATAGTCATGATTCAATCGTTGAAAGAACACATACGAAAATCAGTGGCTAAATCATGAGCCTATTAGAATAACAATGAAACTGAATTGCAATGATTTGGCTAGTTCAAATGGCCGAGAAATTGTTAGACTTAGACCGATCCAAGCTTCTTCCCTGCAAGCGAGGCTTATGCAAAGCGATGTTAAGAAATAGGCTCATATCTATTTAAACAGCTGCAGAGTAGCCACAGTACGAAATGTCAGCTTATCCACCTACCTACTTCACATTTCATGAGTCCACTGACTTACCACTTGCATTTGAGTTTGCTAGTTCTATAGTTGTCTTTGGAGAATAAAGAGGGCCACCCGCTGAGGAACCACTTGCCGTCATTCAACAGGTGGTTCATCGAATGCTACTGGCACAGGACCTCAGGTAGTGCTTGTGGCATAGGCGCTCGAGGCTACCAACCAACTCACATTTGCTCTTTTTTCTCTCCCGCAGCTACGTTCTAGATTTTGTGATTCGGGAACGATTATCTAGCCACTGGTGCCGCTAAAGGCTAAGAAAGGGTACGCTAAAGAGCTTACAGTACTTTATGATGTTTTCCTGATCAGTAGAGGTTTCAAAGACAGCACTCAAAACAAGCGTAGTTGCCGTACCAGTGAACAATGTAATGTTTTGAAAACTGTGCTCAAAAGAACAGGAGGCTTTGCAAAAGTTTTGTAGAAGAGCTAAATGAGAGGCCATTCACGGATTATAAAAATGGTTGGTCAGCAATTGGTGCAAAAAGTGGAGCGCTAAGGTCGAAACCATATGGGAATAAACCCTGAAGAAAGTGTAACTTTCAAAAATGACATTCTCTAAAATTCAAAGGCTTACTAGTGTGCATTAAAGACGCACACTGTAAGGTTTTAGTTCCAGTGCAAGTTGGCGTATTGATTCTTTTTCATATGCCTATACAGAGGCAATAATAACTTGTTGGATAAACCAGCACTTCGGAGCGTGTTCTGGACGCATTTCCAGCCACATGCCAAACTTCGTATCGTTGAAAATGTTACAGTACCCTCAGAAAGACGATATATAAACTGGTCCATGCAGCACCGCTCGAAACACTATGTCATGGCGTCAAAACAAAAACCAGCCGAAAATTTTGCATTTGTTGTAGAATGAGGCAGACTATGCTGTTGCAAGAAAGCTATGCCATAAGAACTATGAAGACCAGGTTACATCGACAAGAGAACATAGATGGAATGGCTGGCTTATGTAGGTGTTTGTGTGTCTGCTGGCGAAAGAGGTGTCAATTACATGCGAACAGACTGGATTTTATGGCGTTATTACCCGGCCCAAGCCAAGATGAAGGTTGTAATGAAGGGTTGACCCAGGATTCCAATCTCGGAATCTTCCTAGACACCTCAAATCCAATGCGTCGCTTGTCTCTGCTGCGAAGATCCGTTGTCGGTTCAGAACTGTCCCTACCACCTCAGCGCAAGACAGCGACTTGACCTCGTTTGAAGAAGTTGAGGAGTGAAAGAAAAACCAATTCACTGACTCTGCTTGATAAAATTTTAGCACATTTTTGAGGGGCTTCATCTGGGAACACTTTGAACAGAAATAGAAACACGAAATAAATATCCGCTTTCATGGATGCCATGGCTAATATTCGGTCACTCTTCTAAAAAGTTCATTGAGCCTTCTATAAATTTCGATTGAGAAGATATGGCATTGGAAGTGCTCATCCGTAAAACGTTGTGAATGAAAACAGTCCAAATTCTAAAATGGTTACGAAATGTGTGATCCTTCAGATAACCTGTGGTTGGTCGTTATTTCACCATTCGGTTGGTATTCACGAATACCTGAATTTATCTCAGTAACGAATTCCTTTGAAGTGAAGGTACAGAACCGGCTTCACTTGCTAAGTGTTGTTTGCTAAAGGCTTATGGTTGAATATGGCTCTTGTGCTTCTCTTAGAGCGGTTTAAGGGGTCAGACAGAGCCCTTGATCGTGTAATTATGAGGTGTATACAATGGCGAAAACAGCGGGAGATTTGGACGAAGAAAAGACGAGAAGGATCAAGAATGAACCAAGAGAAACTAGACGGCTAAAGACACGGAGATGACACAGAATTCGAGTTCTTTTCATCGATTCATACCACGAATACAAGCACTACAGTAGTCTGCTGGAATTGATTCACGACAGCAAGGCACATTCGAAGAACAAAAAGAAGAGGGACGTAAAGCAAAAGAATAAAAAAATGACAATGAAAAAGAAGAGAGGTTTTATCAAGTGATGTGAGAAGGGGCTGTTCCAGTATCGAGCTCTTTTTAAATAATGAAAAGGTTAAGGTTTCTCTAAAACCACTATTTAAGTCCTTTCAACACAGCAGACAAGGGTTCGGAGCCGTTACAAAACAGAAAGCTATGTAAAATTGTATTCCTACAGAGTATGGGCTGTTTTCCTTAGAATGATTGAAAATCACTGTTAGCTCCGTTTTTCCAACACTCTCTAGCCGTCTTGCTCAAACCCTCCATCCAATCGATAATTTCACTTATAATTTTTGAAGAACAAAGCCCATTAAAGGACGATGAGAATAAGTTCCTCAATGAGGCAAAAACTGAAAGGGGAAAGATGTGTGCAAAAATGATGCAGACAGTTCAACTAGGACAATGATGAATGATGAATGAATGATTGTTCAAGAATGATGAAGCTCTGTGGTTCATTCTTTTCATGTCTGTAAATAAAACCTTTTGGATAATAAAGTACTTTTAAGCAACTTTTCATGGTGGAGTGAACAACTTAACAATACTTTCAAAGGTGAAAATCTTTCGTGCTACATCGAATGCACGACATAAACTTCTTTAAAAGGTGCGCTATTCATTGTGAAAAAAAACGAACTTGGTCAGCGGGTAAAATCAAACAATAGCGTAAGAAAGAAGACAACCAAGGGAAGAACCTGTTAAGAATTTTTTGCTAAAAGCTGAAACGTTCTAGACTTCCTTCTTCTAGTTGGTAACTTCCACTCTATGCCGTTACAGCAGAATTCCTTCCCACTTGTCCGTAGGGATTAACAGATAATCAAGAGCTTTAAGAAAATGGAGTGGTTAGAAAAGTCCATGTTGGTTTTTATAAAATCGCTATTGGAACAACGCTAAGTGAGAATTCAGAAAACAACTGAAGCCAACCATGCTAGGCATGCTGCATATGGATAAGCGTTGCTGTTCAGCCGGCAAGTACAGTTCATTGAGTGGAGAAGGGAGCTTGAAAACGACTGGGGAGAATGAGTGCGGAGTGAAAGAACAGACGAGATAGAGGGAAAATGGGCAAATTATCGACTCCCCACCAAATTATGGCCAATCACCTGCTAATAATACGGTAATTTTGTCGATTGCTTTGCGGGTGGCAATTTCGTGTAACGGAATGCCCACATGTTGGCGCCGTAGCAAGCGCCTAGTTCAAATTGTTCCTTGACTTCCCGCACAGGGTGAGCGGTTTCAGAGGATGCAGTCGGTTTATACTTCTTCGCTTCATATTGATGGACTTGCTGGGGACAAAGAGCTTGTGAATAGAGAAAAAGGAAACGGCATTGTGACGAGGAATTATGTTAAGAAAATTGATCTAAGTAGGAAACGAGAAAGATGACGTTGTTCTTCCGAAAATTTTTCACAACCAATGTCAAAACCAAATTTTCGTCCCGCTTTCTTAACATGAAAATCCTCATTATTTTCGGTATTTGGCTTAATACAACACTTCAACATTTATCCAGTTCATGAAGTTGTTACAAATCAACTAGTACATGCTATAAGAGTTATTGGCTTATGAAAATCATTAGGCTTGAAGTTTCAATGAATTCTTGAGTTTTATTGCCCACTGACCAAATTCTGGGTGTAGTGCTATTTTGTGTATAATTTGTAGCGTGCGGTGTACTTTGGGACTTTTGGAGCGACTTCCTAACTAACTGGATTACCTGACGCCTCTATGGTCTCAGGTTTGCCAACAAGGCATTCTCTTGCTAAAATTATGAGACCTCAAGAAGATCGTTTAAAACTACGGAAGTATACAACTTCTATCATGGATTAAATCAGGTATAACGGGATTGAGTGTAGGGATTTGCAGATCAGCCGACCGTCGTCGTTGTAGCAAAGGGAGTTAGTGAAGGCATCTGTGGTTCGCTCCAGTCAATTATTAGCATCTATCCGCAAATTATGTGTCATTTTGCCGGCAATTTCGTGCCCACTGGGCGCTAGTTTTCAGCAGCACTTTAGCCTAATCATTGCCTAAAAAACATTCAACACAGCATTTCCTGCCGTTCATGACGCATGGATTTACTTCTTGCGACGATTTTCCCAACTTTTGTGATCTGCACTTTATGTAGTGAGCTAGTGCGAACAAGAACATGCTTGAAAGAATCATTGTTGAAGACGAAGAATATGCCTCACTCCTAGTTTTACAAAGAAGTCGTACCATCATTCACACAAAAAATTGTGACTCATTATGAGGTCAGAATTCTACCTGAGGTTGAGAAAAAATATAACTGGATTAGTAGAATTCAGAAGTTTTCGACTGAAACGTTTGATGGTAATTCTAAAGAAATCGTAAAAAGTGTCCAAACTCTAGGGTTGGTGCGTATTCCCCCTTCCAACGAATTATAGTGAGATAGCTGGCCATTAACAGAATGTCTGAAAGGCTTTGTGAACACCACGACAAATTTACCATGGCTCAAAATCGCCCACGGAAGATTGGCGGTGTATGCCGACGGTCGGCCGACCTCCAATTAGCTGCAATACCACCCCAGAAAATTGCTGATTCCCATGCAACCGGCGGTAATGCACTGACTATGTCGTGTTATAATCGCCTCTGTGAAAAAATTTCGTTTATTTCCGCACTTTAAACGCTCTCCGAGATCTTTCTTTGATGTTTATAACGCATTCAGAAGGGCGGGTCATGATGCAGCCGGGCGGGGTCTGGCCCGAGGCGACGACGCCCGGCTAACCAATCGCAGCACGTCGCCCCACCTCCGCACATAGGCTGCGTACCATTCGAAGGCACTCACGCCACCGTCTCTCCCTCATTCACGCCTCATTCACTCCATACTAAATCAACCCACAACTAAAACTATTCTTAAAATCCGGTCGCCACCAGAACTACCAACGCAAGTATTTCGTAAGATCCGTAGATGGACATGGATCAGAAGCCGTTTGTCGACTACGGTAACTACTGCTATCCGACTGCTGCTGCACAGGACTTTTCGGCACGGTCGCAAGTATCGCCGTACTTCTACAATTTTTCAACGAGCACCACATCGACAATGTATTCCCAACAACCGGCACATTTTATGTATCCACAAGCAGCTGCGAGCTCACCTGAAGGTTTGTCCATCACCGGTTGCTTAAAGAACGCGCAGAAAGTATTGCCGTTACGATTTAGCATAGATTGCTAGGTGCAATATTTTTCGCCTTATTTTTAGATCAGCTGACAACGAAGATTATCGAGGGTGGAGAAGTGAAGATTAATGGGAAAGGAAAGAAAGTGAGAAAACCACGTACTATCTATTCTAGTCAACAATTACAGACCCTCCAAAAACGGTTCGTTATCCAGTTGTATTCTTCTTGTATTACGTGGATCTTGCAAATATTATGAGTGCTGTGCTTATTAAGAATTTCTTTACTTCACATGCTTCTTTTCGATAAATCCGCCATTTCAGATTTACAAAAACGCAGTACTTAGCGCTACCCGATCGAGCAAGCTTAGCTGCCGAACTAGGGCTCACACAAACCCAGGTCTGCGTTTTTCTCCCATATTTTTCTTTTGAAATTTTTATTCTATTCATACTATTCGCATCGATTCTGCCAATCGAATTGGGAAATTGCCGGCAATTTTGCACACTCGCTGTTATTACTGTAGTAGTGATGTCAACTTGAGCTCATCTTCGTATGGGTCGTTGCTCCTAGGCCACCGACACAATGGGGCACTACATTCTAACATGTGTCGTCACATTACCGAATCCGCTCACCGCTGGATTTCTCGCTTCTAACTAATTCCACTTACTGGCTGCGATTTGTGAACATAAGGGTGCTCTATTGAATGCACAAACACATTGGTGGCACCAAAACATTTTTCGGTCCTCATTATTCATCACTTTTTCTTCCTTCTTTATTGACTTATAACTTTGCAGATATAAGATATGCCGGGTTTGAAGAAATTCCAGAATAAATGGAAATGTTGGAAATAACCCAGGGTTTCGAATAAAATCCATATCCATGTGGCCATTAGGATGACAGTTGGAATCGATTCTAAACAGAAAAAAATCGCTACTATTCTAAGAAAATCATTCTTAGTCTAGACCTACTCTGTCCTGTACCGGAACAATTTTAAGCGAACCAAATTTCACAGCTCTCAAGTGATTTCGTTTCAATTGCCAATTATCTCCTAGTGCCTCCACCGTGAAGTTAATTGCCTTCCTAACCACTGAGTACTATTTTTTCCATTCCACTCATTTTGGCGAGTCGTCCTCTCTTTTTTCTCCAAGTCATTCCATGCTGACCACCTGCGCAGGTGGTGGCAGATCGTATCGCGCCTTACGTCAATCAGCTCAAGACAACATATGCCTGGCTCGTATCTGATGGCGCATCTTGTCAGTATGTCAGCAGGAAGTTGCGAGGTCATTTCTTCCTATTTGGATGGATTTTCGTGACGAGTTGGACAATTGTATCAGTAAACCCCACTTCTGTGCCCTCAGCAGTTTTTCCCACTTTTCTAAGGTTCATCACTTTATCCAGTTTTATTGGGTCCGATTCGTCGAACTTCATATCCGCAAACATTACTAATGGAACTTTTTGCATGCTTCATCTCATCATCGGAATGGTCTTGACCTCTATTGGTCTAACAGAAGTTTAAGAGTGACCCAGCCACAAGCGTTTTTAATTTTTTGTTTTTATAACTCTTTAACAGCAACACACCAATTTTGATTGCCTTTATCTGAAGCGTTTATTTGAATACTATCAATTTTTTTTTCGATTTTTGTAACGTCTAGCGGCCGTCGTTGCAGCCTTTGCGACTACGGACCGTCGTACCATCTTCGAAACCTCTCACTACTTTCCAACTTTTCTTGAATTACCTTCAATGTAAGCTTCAGAGGCGGCAACTGATATTATTTCACACATCATCGCATTGAGGCAACCCATTATAGACACTACTTACCGTACTCTTAATTGTCACCTTTCGTGGAGTGTAACTTGTGCGAGACGGAGTACTAAGTGCCAACAGCCAGCCAACACAATGAATTTGCTGGCCAACTGCGTGGGTGATGACCTCTAGCGGCTTTGTGGGTCTGTTTGATCTTTTTTGGCAACTCTTCCAGTTCACATCGCCACCACGCTAAGAGGCCATAATGCGTCCTCTGATCGTTCTTTTACGAGGTGCAACGGCCTTGTGCTACCTGGCTTTTACAGTCTGCCACAGCTGTGGAGTGAGCAGTTGACGTCTTTCTGAACATCGTGAATGAACAGCTGAGAAAAATCCATGGACGTCTTGAAAAATACTGCAGTCCGTCGTTATCAGACCAAAAAATGAGAGATATTTATGTAGGCTCTAGAATCTATGGTTAAAACTAAAACAGTGAGATGTGAGAAAAGCGCGCATGATTGTTAAATCTCGACTGGCGGAAACTATTTGTAAATCGTTGACTTCGTTACACTTCAAATTGCGTAATAAAGTGAGCAATGGTCGAAAATGTATGAACGGAAGGGATATCTAAAGTAGATGTGAACGTCGAGAGGAAAGAATGAAAAAGCGTAAGAAATGTCGACTTTCACTGAAAATCCTTTTTCACGTCAACCACAATAAAAAGTAAATCACTTTTTAAAATTTTCCTTACTGTACTTTACAATTTGATTTCTCGGTCTAATTTATGTAGAAGATAGGTACCGTTTCGTTTGATATGCCTTGTGTTGATGTTGTGCCACTGTTCCGCTTTTCCTTAATGAGTGAGTGATACGGCCGTTTTTCCTTTGTCCATGCATTTGTTGAATTGACAATTTCAAACCATCTTCAATTGCGATCGAAATCTTTGGGTCAGGACATGGCTATGAATTTGACGGAGACACCGTTGGATGCCTGCGATTTCTCACACCTGAAATAATTCTCAGCACGGGCGAGATTCATGGGCCATTAACCCGTTGCATCTGTGGTGTGAATGAACGCTCAGTCAACCTGCTAGGCTAAAATTTTCACACCGCAAACACATTACTTTGTTATTCGGAGAATTTCCCGTGCTTATTTAGTCTCGATTCTTCGACTTCTGTGATGGACGAAGGCAATGTCGGTGGCTTAAGTTCTGGATCAATCCTTAAGTGGATCAAAAATATGTAATTGCCATGAGACGATTTTATGGTGCTAACGGTGGAAAATCAATTTGCTTTCTTCATAGTAATTAGTGACTTTTCAACTCGGAACAGCGTTTTTTGTGCTCCGCCCAATCTTTACACATAATCTGAAGGAGTTGAACAGTGTTTTAGAAAACTCAACAAGAGTTAATCTTAAAAATAAGTTCGGTTTTGTTAGCAGATAATTGATGGTACGGTAGCCGTCTATCACTGATATCTTATGCCTTGCTGGCAAACCGTGACGTTCGTGCTTCCTTCATATAAAATTCAGGCGATCAGACACTGAAAAGTCCAAGAAACTATGGAAACTTCCCACTACTTTTTATTATTGCATTTTTGGCCTCATAGAAATCGGAGTTCGTAGACAAAGTTAAATGAAGAAGTAGTAGGAAACTAGCAAGATAAGCAAAGGTGTCAATTCATTCAATGTACTTAGCCTATTCCAGCCGCACATAACAAAGCAGAAAATTCTTTTCATGGCATCATTGCTCAGAATAAAGTGACAATTAGTTCAAAAAAATACCTCCGTATTGTTTTTTTGCGAAAGAAACGGTAGTGACGTCATTGCAAAACTTACTGAAGAGTTCTGTTTTCCTACCGTAGGTTGGTGTCAAAGATCGATTTATGTAGGTAGTGGCGGAATCCAAGTAATTTGCAGAATGCGGTCCGTCTACATAATTGCATTGCAAAAAAAGAGCTTTCCATGGTGTTTGTAATCGAATCAGTAATTTTGTAGAAATTCTTGTTACGGTATCACCAGCCGATAAAATTCAACGCCAAAGACGAATTTCTTTGTCGTTAGTTGCATGCCCCTAGAAAACGTATTCGCTTCAATGTGTAACAAAAAGCTGGCTGTAGGTTTCTCATCAATTCCTGTTCTTTATCTTCCGAGTTATAGCGAGCATGGATAAACTGTCTGGAAAACAACCTAAAAGTTGCGCACTTTCAGTATATATATATATATATATATATATATATATATATCGGAACTCCAAGTGAGTTTTGAACCCGCGATTACTCTTTAACGGCAAAAAAGATTCGAAGACTAGCTGGAAGAAAGGAGCAGCAAGGGCTTCAGTGGTGCATTAGATAACAGGTGACACCCTGGAAAGGCAGGAAAGGCAAAGCGCGGTTTCGAAGCTCTTCTGTGGTTAAGGGTTTTGTTGAGCATCACTGTGGGTGGATATCACATAATAGCCTCTCATGAAAAGTAATGGACACTAAATAAAATTCAAACTTTTTGGTCTCACAGTTCGTCGAATTCAAGGATGTAGATATATAAATTTATTTCATTGGGGATACTATGGCTTTTTCTTCTTCCCGTCATGTTGTTAAACTCCTTTGTTTGCCCGTGATTTTAGGAGAAATAAGTGAGATTTACACGAAATATTTGAATAAATTCATGCCTGCTCTCTATCTAACTGCTTTTGGTGGATTGCAAAATATTACAAACATACATTTAAATCAATTTTGAGGTTATTAAATCCAGGTTGTTCATTCCTCTGTTTTAAGAGTAAAATTTCTGGAAGCCACAGGAATCTTAGACGATCGCTCATTTTGCTGCGCAGAAGAAGTAGGAAATATATGGAGCAGACATTTTTAATGGCGCTTAAGAACACGTTTGGAACTTAAAAAAGTGGTTTGCTTGCTCATCGTCATTGTGTTTTTAGCTGCAACCCTTCAAATTCATTAGGAAAAAAGACTTTGTAGGCAAAATAGATTTCTGAGTTCATGCTCCACAAAACCAGTTGTCAGCGTTTCCTGTGCTGGTGCGCATGCTACCGTAGCTGGGGCAGGTCGGGACCATTATCACTCTCGACGTCGTCGCTGACAGCGGTGTCTCGTCGGCACGCGACGTCCACGCCTCGATTTTCCACCCACTGAACACCTGCCGGACTGAGGCTCAACCGATCTCCTGGGCCTAAACCCTCCCATCGCCTGCCGTCCGTCCTCCTGTCCATCCATTGGCTACCGTATCCGCGAACGACGGACGACGCAGTGGCGCTCACGACCTCCAAGCGCCGGCATCCTGACACCAATTATCCAGCCCTATAACAAAGAACGCTGTAGAACACGCGTGTCCGATGACGGACTGACAAACACATGCACAGACCGTGGTGATGAACGCAAAAGGCAATGATGAAGGCACAGCAGATCACCGCGGAACACGGGATTCCGAGCGGCAGAGGATTCGAGAGGCTGAAATCTCCGCGATCGAAGAGTTCATTAAACATGATCAAATATAGAGAGTATTCAGAGGAATGGAAAACACGGACATGCTGAGTGGTTTTTGAGGGCCATAGCATGTGAAACCGTTCTAGCAAAATTAAAAAGAGGATACAAAGAAGATTTCCTTTTAGTAGATTCAACTCCGTAACCATATAATTCAGATTTTCGCTGTCCTGTTAAGCGTTTTTTGATACACTGATGGAGCCTGTGAGAACAAGAATTAGTCTCCAAATGGGCCTTCTCTTGTGTGATTTCGTTAATTTTTTCCATTTTCATATCTTTTCATATCAATATTGCAACGAAGAGCACTATGTGATTGAAAAAAGAAGAAGAAACGGAAAAAGGAGAATGATCGTTTCTGTTCTGCTTTCAGACTTGAACAGTCCTTCTTAAAACCACATTGTTTGCCTTAACATTTTGTAGCATTCGTCTTTCAATCTAAAGTCCGATAACTTTCAGTCGTTGCATTCCATTTGAATCTGACATTTCAGGTGAAAATTTGGTTCCAAAACCGACGTTCGAAACAGAAGAAATCTAAGGGAAATATCGATCGAACATCGGACGAAGAGGGGGAATCAGAGGACCGAGCCGACTCTACTCCTCCGGAAGAAGGTGCGTCGAGTACCACTAGCGACTGGCAGCACATGACTGGACTCGTTCCATCAACACTACCTTCCGCTGGATTGCCACCAACAGGACTTGGCCCATCTACGCTCCCATCAACAGTTCTACCACCGGCGCCTCAACAGGCCCCAATTCCCTCGACTGGACTCATGCCACCGCCCTTAAACACGCCTCTCACCACTTACGACCCACTTAAGTACTCTTCGGACGAGCTTAAACCATTCTACGACCAGTCTGCGTACTACCAACCATATATTCTACCCCACTCAGGGTATAATGGCTATTAGTTACGGCTTTATCACAGAATAAGGCAAACTGATATCAATGACTACTTTAAAAAGTTCCAGGAAAGCATTTTTGAGTAACATACCAAATGCTGAAATGGCAGCTTATAGGGAATTTCCTACGGTTTGCCTGTTTCTGTGCTGTGATATCCACCTATGCTTTATAATTTTCAAATGATCTTCGATGGCAGTGGTGCATCCGAATAGGTTAAGAAAGCAAGGCGAAGCCACCATCCATCTTAGGATTTGTGAAGCATGTCTTCATGCCTGTGCTGTTTAACATCCATGCAGTAGGATTTCATTCGCGCAAGTCCCCAAAGCAATCGTCTACGGATCTATGTGTGTTCGTTGTTTTCAGTAAGTTATTCTCTGAAACTTGTCGATGATTTATATCTATTTTTCTGCATATGTGTGGCATTGTGGACCAAGTCTTGCCCAGTTTTGTCTTGTCAGATGATTGTACATGATCTATATAAATCATAATGAGAACGATACTACATTACTTGCATTTACGGGGTCGGATGCTATTTACAATAATGGTGTTAAAATTCTGAAAAGCACCTCATTGTCTTCTTTGGGAATCCTTCAGTTGAACACCAGAGTGACTAACCGAAGAACGGGAATCTATGTGAATTGTGACAGTAACTTGAAAAAGCTTGTGACAACTTAACTGTCCGTTTACAAGCCGTGAATACTGCAACGCTAAAACATAAACATGGATTTTAACCATAAAGAACTAAGTTTTTGGCATACTTTTAAAAATATGTGGAAAATGCGGAAACACATCCACAACTGAACAGTGCTCAATGCTTATTTCTTGTCAGAACTCTTTGGATAAGCTTCGAAGTTGAAAACACACCAGTAATGTGATGAGACATATATGTCTTATACAAGGTGGGAGGTGGTCTACCTTTCAGCTTTAAACAAACATATCCTCTACCGCCAGTGCACTTGTTGAAATAAGAAATGTAAAAGCAGAAGTAAGGATAAGATCGTATTGTTTCTGGTGAAGTTCAAAGTTTAGGGATGTGAAAACTATAGTTTACTCAGCATCTACCACTATGTAATAATTGAATCGTTTACAAATTGTTTTAACACTATAGCCAGAACGCCTGGTCTCAGGTTGGTTGCGGACTAGACGACGCGTAATTTTCAGCCGTTGCGGATTTACTGGCTTTTTTTGGACAACAAACAATAGTTTACGATAACTGCAGAACCTATACGTTATGAATAAAAATGGATTGTAGAAAAGACTTTGCCCTATTATGGGCAGAAGCAAAAAGGTAGAGTTCTCGACCTCGATAAATCTTTGAGGGATACTCATTGCTTCATTAGGCCATGTTAGAGTGACTAAATGCATACCTGGCCTACACAGTGGCTCGCGGTGGACTACCGATTCGAATCAGTGCTGCTATTCTCCCAGACAGGTCTGGTACCAATTGCCGACCCAGAGAGATGGAAAGCTCGGCGGGCTTCTGATATGAGTTCGAACCCATATGTATCGCATCCATCTCTAACTACTGCACTATATGGTGCTGTTTATCATATATTACTATGGTCCATCATCCAAACACATCATTTGAAGGTGTTTTGCAACATATGGGTCTCTGTTTCAGTATTTTTTATACCCGCACGCCCTTCGCGATAACCGTCATTCACTATAGCAATTAGGATAGAAATAATGGTCGGTTACCACCCAATTTTCCGGCAAGTGAACTCATTTGGAAGATGGTTCTTGTTTATTTCTAAGTGCGGTATAAAGCCCTTCTTAAATAACGCGCAACACAGCATTTGTGCTTACAACCCTCTGTTGAAAACAAGAAGTATACAAAAAAAAACTCTCGTGTACCAAAATAAACCACCAGAAAGAAAAGGAGGCCTATAAAGCGTCCCACCGGTTACTTTGTTAGAGCCACTGTGACACCGACTTCTGTGCCTTCGAGTGAGTGTCAAATAAAGTTTGACAACTCTGTTAGAGTATCCGAAACTCAACTGATATTCCTGAAATCTACAAAATCCGATTTAAACCGCTCAGGTTAGCCTTTGTTAGGATTTAATGGGCCTAGAAGCCGAATGTTTGACAGTAAGTAGAGGTCTTGTTTTTCGATGGAGAACTTATTCCAATCTTGTGGCACTAACATTAGAACCAGCACACTAACCGTATCATCTCTACCACTTCCACCATCACATAATTGCTCATTGAAGAGCATGAAAATAAGACAGCTTTTTTCTACTCAAGTCGACCTAATGCCTCTTCAATTGACACTCACATTTCAACTGTCAAACAAGTCTACTGTAGGACCGGATACCCGGCCACTGAACGAATAACGATTTGTATCGAAATTGGTATGGTGGCCTAGAAACCATTTATGGAAATCCAGAACGGACAAGATAGAACCTCGGAAAGCTACAGTCTTTGCCATTGCTAATCAAAGTGTGATCTATGATTTTCTGCTAAACGATTTCTGTCCTTGAACAGCACAACGTTTCGAAGAGAACTGAATCTGAAACGCTTTCCTTAAGTAACTTATGACTGGATTAATGGTTTTATACCGAATTTTTATACTTCGTATCTTCGTTAAAGTTATTAACCATACGATAATTATTATGGTTAATATCGTAGTTTTTATTACGGTTATCGTTCATCACTTTTTATTGTTATCATTACTAGAATTTTAAACTATCGGTGTTCCAAGTGAGAAAGCGCTATAGAGGCTTCACAGGATTTTTCACCATTGACCATGGATCTGTTCTACCTGTCGGGTGACCTTAGCTGTATTGCATCGCCCAGTATGCATTTAGCTAGATCCGAAGTTGGCTGGATTTTTTGTTCAAAACGTCCGTCTTGGGTTGAAAGTGGAGCATACAGCTTTAAACTCACCACTGACGCCGTTGCTTGTCCTTGATGTGCTATTAGGGGTCTACTACTGGCTCCAGAAGCGCTAGGAACATTTCATGAAGCCGTGATGGCACCACAGTTTCTTCATGATGAGATATGAAGTGCCATCGTCAGGTACTCTTTATAAACACTAATATTTGATGCTGTAAGTTCACGTAAGGTATAGAATATACCGGAATGCCGTTTACTATTGCTCTAGCTAAGTACAACATGATTACAAACTTTATTGCTATGTAGACTTTTAGCTAATACTACGTCATAACATTGCACAATGAAAAGTTATCTGAAAAGAGCTCGCTCAGCAAAAACAAGAAAAACGAAAATATCCTTCAATATCTCTCCAAAGCTGAGAGTTTCACGCAAAAAATGATGAAGAACTTGGAGATGAAAGCTGTGGGAAAGGAAAACCTATTAATGGTGAAAAAGTGTTCTGTGCGGCATCACTGACTTCTACTGCCATCCATTCAGCAACGTCGCGTAATTCATTGGAGACTTTATCTGATAGGATTTGGAGATATCGTAATATATCGTAGAGTAGATATCGTAGAGTTAATCATGGTGAACACGGTAGAGTTATGATTAATCCCCAAATTCTCATAAAATCTTCATGTTTCTTTTTGCTGCCAGGCCTTCGGTCTTAGCACTTCATGAAGAGTGACTCTTGTACTCACACGGCCTCCACTTTCTCTTCGTTCTTCTGGGCCTTTCGCACTCTTGCGCTTCGTTCTCGCGTGTCTTAACTCCTCCCCCGTCATTCCGCAGGCTCCTTGCTCGATCGGGATCGTGTGATCTGCCCAATTAGCGGCTGGCTGTCAACGGATTCGATTTGCCGTGAATAATTTGTTTTCACTCGCAATTAAAATGCTGTTGTTTGTCTGGGTACGCGCGAATTTCCATGGGAGAGATGACACGAAGAATCTCGCATAGGACAGCTGTTTGAACAAAGCCAAAAATCGAAATGAATACAAAAATTTCGAAATGATGAGACAACGACACTTGCCCGTCAATCTCATCAACGATGGCTACCTCAGGGTGAGGATTAATTTCCTTGTATTAAGTCTCGGTGAAATCTTATCATCAAGAACCTATGGAACCAAAATCCCAGCTTTTCAGATGTGGGCTCCCGCCTACAAAGTAGATTAACCAGTGTGGGGAACAAACCACGTTTTCAAGCAAACCATACCCTTGGATTTAGTCGCAAGAAATGTGGTTAAAGATGCAGGTGGTGACAATCCCAAGATAATAGGAAGGATATTTTCCGTATCTTTCCATTTTTTGCGCTCTTATTCGTTTTTTTTTTCTTATTGTAAACTAAGCGTTTAGATGAGGCGACCACAAGCAAACGGCCAGCCTGAGCAACCAGGGGCAGCTTTTTTCCACAAAATAGCTGCTGTGTTAGTGGACGTCCCTATGTAACGCCCGTTTCGCCTTCAGAATCATTCATCAGAAGATCCTGAATGGTGTTCGTGCTCGTCACTAATGGTTGAACAGCGAATTCGATCTAGTGATTGTTCTAACTGATTCTTGCCAATTCTATTTTAACAGGTCATATCTTTATTGAAATTTTTACAAATCGGTAGACCAAATAAAGGAAGAATATAACAGCGACTAGCTGTTAGATACTTGATCAACTCGACATTGCCCTTTTGTAGCCATGAAGTTGTTCGCGGTCCAGTAGGCATCGCACAGGTCTGGATAGGAAGATGTCGATGAACAACGCCGTCAAACAGGCCATAGTACTCGCCGATACGGCAGCATAAATCTGAATGAATCACCACTAAATAACCTAGTACTTTCAATTAAACAAAAAGAAACGATTTTATAACAATATGGGACCAGCAGCCGGAAGTGTTTAAATTCTCTGCTTTGGTCAAGCAATTCTTCGTACTCTTGTTGAGCAAACGCGAGGTGTCATCCTGCTCCCTGCCTTGAATTTTACCAGATGGATTTTTTTCGTATCCTACACTGTTTCGAGTGTAGAACGTAGCCGAGAAATGTGATTACACCAAAAGAAATGATGGTGCTTTAAACAGATTTCTCATATGCCCTACAAGGGAGCCACTGAACTGCTCCTTTTTATGCGAATGTGCAGTGAAAGTCCTTCGAAATATCAAACAGAAACGAGTAAAAAAAGATCTCTTAGCAGATAAGTGCAAAAAATCCTCTCCCTTGTACCTTTCAGACGGTTTAAGAACATGACAGGAGGGCTGATTATGCTGTTTTCTCGAGCGCTCGCATTCATACAGCTCCTGAAGTTTCGGAACCGGTTTGTCTGCACGTCCATCATCACGAAACCCTCTTCATACATAGCGCTATCGTATGTCCGCGATCCTAACTAAGGATTTAGTTTCTATTTCGTGCAATGTACAGAGTATGGCGCATAGAAATAGGTATTGAGTTCGCCACCTCTATTATTCACAAAACTCTCGCGAAATAATCCATCTTTACCTTGGAGAACTCCTCCACTGGCAGTGAACTTACTAAGGTCAGACACATAAAACAAATTACCAAGAAAGGCATTTCGAGCGCATCATATTAGAGGACAGCACACCCATAATCATAAGAATCCAAGAATTTGAGGATATAAAAGTGGTGGATACAAATTCGAACAGGCTGATGAAGGACTTTTGGCAACGGTCCGGTGTGGCGTAAAAAGTTGAAGGTTTCAGAAATTAATACGAAGTCCTTCCAATGCATTACATAATGTAAAACAATGAAATGCACAACAATATAGTAAAGAGAATTAGTGAGAGGCAATGCTAAAGGATGTAAGTGCAAACTGATATGATAAATGAGATCATATTGGTGCAAGTTGACCAGATGGATAGGACAGGCTTCTAGATTCGTAGTAACCAACGTCTTTTTCTTTAAACACACTGTTCACCTCTAGTGATGGCTCTTGTTGCTCCCGTCTTTCAAAGTTTGTTGAAAGATTGATCCATGCAGACGTTCAACTAGAACTCACAAAATGGTCACCAGTTTCTGAGAACCATCTGACTTTCTTTTCTTGGTGGGGAAACGCTTTATGTAAGGTGAATCGTAGCAATCACGATTTCGTCCGATTCTGACAGTGCTTCATGTCCCAAAGAAGTCGCTCAGTGTTCTGGCTCTTCAACAAAGTTCAAATTGTCGACACAAACAGCCGCCCTCGTTTGAGTAGGTAACTGAGCGAAACTGGTTTTCCTCGACACACAGCTGTGCTAGTGTTTTTCCATGGCGGCTTTGGAGTCACTTTGATCCACTTCTGACTAGGTGAGAGAAGTTCAATGGGGCGCAGTTGAATAACGAGGTGCGTAGTGGATAGGACAGAGGAAACGGAAAACGACCTCAGTTTTGGTTCCGCGATGGCTTGCACTGTCCGCAAGGGATCGTTGAGAAGTTGCAGTGATCGCTTCAACCTGAATAACGCCCCAGACAAACAGGAGGCGCAAAAAAGTATGAGGAACATGCGGATTATATAGGTGAACAAGAAACCAAAAGGAAGAATATGGGTATGAAGTGTGGGCGTGCAGGTTATTGAGATCTTGCGTGCACAACCACCAACATGTGTTAGTTAGTTCACAGTTAGTTCACCTACATTTGAAACTAGTTATGTTGACTGATGAAGTCAAAAATAGAGTAATACGAACAAACTTGACAGTCAGCTCTTTCACACATAGAAAAATATGGTTAGTTCTTCCTTCCTGAGTAAAGTGAGGTTGTTAATTGCAGGATTTACGTCATATATTTAAGGTTTCGGCTGTTTCGCCTTCTACCATGGAAACATCAAATTGACATGAAACGCACTCATCCAAACACTTCCATAATCTCAACAGATAAAACATAATACATAAATTTCATTCACCTGGCTAAAACAGTTTCTTTAAAACGCTTACCGTTCTCTTTCTTAGAACTCTTCCTGCGATTGTTGGAGATCAGCACCACGGAGTCTTATTATTTGGGTGAGAACTATGCTTTGCTCAGGTCAACATATCAACCAGAGGTATGGCGTGAGGTTGCGTTTGATGAAAAAGCAATATTTTCTTGGGTTCATTTTCTGGATATTTGGAATTTATCCAAAAACCTTCGAGAGATTCACACGCTGATGTTTTGGATTGCCTTGCGAAGATTGTGACTTTTAGTTACCTTCTCCATCTTGTCTTTGTACCCCAACCGTGTCTAGCCGAGTGGTTTGTTTGGTTTTAAGCTTCCCAACTAAGTGTTCTTTTATACGGATGCCAAGTGGTCTATCCTCCCAACGGTTTGCCGTCTCATCGTGGCTGGGAGGTGTTCCTGGGTGTCGGGCTGTGATGTAAAGCGGGGCGCATCACCCCTCTGGCAAGGTCTCCCATGCTAAAGAGTCACGCGTTTCAATGAGGAAGCCTAGCTAAGAGTAAACTAATACCAGGATCCACCACCGTCCTGGCATCAAGCTAGCCTATTGATGACAAATCTCCCTCTGACCCACAAGGGCTGCGACTGCCTGTAGTGCCTGGGGCAGACATTGGCCAGACTGACCTCGGGATTCCAACGAACCACCAAGACTTGACCAGCAAATGTCCGAAAGTTGGAGATTATGCTAGGGCCAGCACAACAAGTGAGGATGGGCTATGCAAGTAACAAGTATCAAGTATCAAATATCAAGTGGTTCACACGTTTCGCCGACGTATGGTTCCCCACACGCTTTACAAGAAATCAAGTACATGTACATAAACTCGTTCAATCGCCTTCTCCACGTCTAGGAGAATTATGCAATTTTGTATTATACACAAACGGTCGTACAAGTTTCAGAGCGCTCGGTAGTATTTCAATCACTGCTACCAAGTTCCTTAAAGTCGTCCTTTTTATCGTCCCTTTATAGGTGAGCGTATTTGTTGGAGATAAAAGGTAGGTTAAATGGAAAGTGTTCTTTCTAGATATATCGTTTGGTGTGTGGTTCTTCCTCGAAAGTTATCCCGAGGAAGTGCCGTTTTATAGCCACTGGAAATGACCCTTCGCCGCCACAACTTCAGAGATTCTTCCTTCTACCTTCTCCTTTTGCAGACGCTTGTGGCTGTTCGAAATATGCTTATCACAAGCGTCCTTTTTGTACGTGTAGGATGAAATAAAAACTAATGAACTAGTATGTTTTTGTTACTTGGCTTTCGGTACCATTTAGTGATATAACCTTTCCTGGAAATATTAATGTGAGAGTTCAAAACAGAAGCTTGTCCTCGTTTTGTTTCTCCTGGATGAAATGCATGCGCTCTGACTGTTGGGTTAGCAATTCAAATCTTGTTATTAACCACCTCGTGTCTGCTCAAGAAGAGAAGCCTGACTTATTGAACAATGCAGAGGTTAATAGGACGTTGGCCCTGGGAATTTGGCAGTATTACAAGACGCCTAGGTCTGAGAGATTATGCTGCTTTTCACCGTCAGGAAGCTCTTTCTAGCAGGAGAGAACAGCTGTCACGGATCATCCCGAGATGAATGGCTATGTAGGAGCAAATCCCGGCACGCCAATGGGGACTGCAAATCTCAAAAAATTATGACGGAAAAATCTTGCAGGATATCAATAACAGAATCGTCGGGAGAAGAAATCTATGTATATATGACCATTTTAAGCAATATGTTACTCATTTATATTGGTAAATAAAAGGTTGAATTGACCAGTACCGCTCACATTGCAAGGAAACTGTTAATCCCTGAATTAATAGCCATATTAAACCTTCGCAATAACGTCAATTTCTATAATATTTAAACAGTACTCTTCAGTAGAATGTTTAAACAAAGTTATTCAAGAAAAAAGCTTTGAAGCTTCACTACTGGGGGACCACTTTTATGACACCAGTGCCATCTCCCAGGGTGTTTGTCTACACCAGCGATCAAGAACGATCTCATCAATGTTGCTGACTCTCGCTAATCCTCTCCGATCAGAAATCCACGGTTCGCCTAGACGTGTGGTGATGACGTGAATAATTTACACTGGTCGCTCTGGAGGAAGCGCCATCATGTGGCGCCGATCACGCCTTCGTGAAACAACACCATTCATTATTCACCGTTTAAGACTACGAGAAAAGCCAATCCATAGCATTAAACGGAGTATTGTTTCCAAAATTACAACTTCTACTTGCCAGAGATGCTTGGTAGATCTCATTCAGAGCAAAAGTGGCTCAGCTCCTTAAGGTTGCCGTCTTACTGGATGATGTTTTTTGAGAACGTGATAAACTTGCATCGGTGTTAGGATATGACGACGACTTGACAGCACCATAACAAAGTTACCTCAGATCTCCAAAAAAAAATCTTGGCTACCCAAAAAAATATTACTCAAGTCAAAAACAAAATATTGAATAAGCATATAAGAAAACAGTGCACCAACTGCCACGACCGACTTTCTATTAACCTCGGCATTGATCAAGTGATTTTCTTCGTATTTTTGTTGAGTAAACGCGAGGTGTTATTATTCTTCGTTCACGATTAAGCTGACGTTTCGGCGGATTTCGCCTTCCTCAGAGCCTGGAAAGGTCAAGTTGATAGCAATCTACTCGGCCAGACGCCTCCATAACCAAACAAAGAAACCCCAAACCAAGATTTCAATCACTTTGAACACAGCTTTGCACACTCACCGCTTTCTATGAGGTTTCCACTAAGTATGTCACGTAGAGACCAACCGCACAGAAATCACGTGGAAGTATAACGTGCCCCTCACATCAGAAAAGCGGTTTTATATACTGCCCTATATCACGCGTGATAATGAGGCATTCTTCCCTGCGGTTCATTTTCGGATTTCTGGAATTAATCCAGAGTGCCTAGAGAGTTTTTCGCGCCTGTGTTTTTGATTCGCGTGCGAGGATCGTGACACATACTTCGAAGTCGTCCCCGTTATGTCTCTGGGTCCTATGCGTGCCTAGCGGGGTATTTGGCCTATTTTTGCCGGCTAGGTGTTCTTTCATGCGGACACAGAGGGGTCTACCTGTTTCGCCAATGTATTCGTCACCACACGTCTTACAGGAGATCAAATAAACTATACCCGAGCTCATGCAATCACCGTCTCTACCACTGGGGCAAATTATGCAATTTTGAGTTGCACATAGACGGTCATATAGGCGGTTACGAACTAGCTGGCGCTTAAGATTACTCGGTGGTATTTCAACTACGCTCACCGAATTCTCTAAGCCCGCCCTTCTTAAGCAGCTTTTTATAGATGTACTTATACCATTTGAGATGAAGGGTAGGATAAACGGGACCCTTCTATCGCTAGAGTTGTCGTTTGGAGGCCTACGATTTCCTCTACACCTATCCTGAGCTACAGTTTCGTAGCCATTAGAAATGGCTATTTGCCGTGCCAAGTTCCGGGACACCTCTCTCTGCTCTCTTCCCGTGCACACGTTGGTTGCCGTTCGAAACATGTTTCTTATAAACGCCCTTTTCGTGTGAGAGGGGTGAGAGGAGAGGTAATGAACCAAGATGTTTTTACTACTTGGTTTTCGGTACCACTTTGTAATGTAACCATTTTCTGATAGGTGAATTTGTACGTTCAAAAATGGAAGCCATTTTTCTTTCGGCTTTTCTCGGGTGAACTTGATATACTCTGACTGTGCGTTTAACAATTCGAAGCATTTGTCCATTTCTTCTTGTGTTGAGCAAAGGACAAAACAGTCGTCTACATACCTACAGCAGAGTAGCGGCCCGAGATCAGTCACCGGTGCTTCCACCTTAGACATAAATGCAATGGCAAGGCTTGGAGCCAGTCGTTGCCCCATTGCCAAACTCTCATTTAAGCGTAGTACTTTCCAGACCATCTGAAGATTCAGCAGCCCAAGCATTCTTTTAAGAGTGCCATCAGGTGCTCTATCCTGAAGCCATACATGTTTATTTCTCCTTCGTGTTGTGTAAGGAGTTCGAATAAGGCTTGCATTGCGGAGTCATTCGACACGTTTGTATAAAGGGCGGTAACGTCGAAGGACTCCATCACGCACGCGCTGTTGGGCTGCGCAGTACGTAGACGATCCAGAAACATCTGGGTAATCGTAGGATGGGCTGGAATGTGTTTCAACAACTGGTTAAATATTAGGGTTAAAAATTCACCTATCAGAAAATGGCTACATTACAAAATGGTACCGAAAGCCAAGTAGTAAAAACATCCTGGTTCATTACCTCTCCTCTCACCCCTCTCACACGAAAAGGGCGTTTATAAGAAACATGTTTCGAACGGCAAGCAACGTGTGCACGGGAAGAGAGCAGAGAGAAGAGTCCCGGAACTTGGCACGGCAAATAGCCATTTCTAATGTTACGAAACTGTAGCTCAGAATAGGTGTAGAGGAAATCGTAGGCCTCCAAACGACAACTCTAGCGATAGAAGGGTCCCGTTTATCCTACCCTTTATCTCAAATGATATAAGTACAGCTATAAAACGCTGCTTAAGAAGGGCGAACTTAGAGAATTCGGTGAGCGTAGTTGAAATACTACAGAGTAATCTTAAGCGCCAGCTAGTTCGCAACCGCCTATATGACCTTCTATGTGCAACTCAAAATTGCATAATTTGCTCCAGTGGTAGAGGCGGTGATTGCATGAGCTCGGGTATAGTTTATCTGATCTCCTGTAAGACGTGTGGTGACAAATACAATGGCGAAACGGATAGACCCCTCTGTGTCCGCATGAAAGAACACCTAGCCGGCAAAAATAGACCAAATACCCCGCTAGGCACGCATAGGACCCAGAGACATAACGGGGACGACTTCGAAGTATGTGTCACGATCCTCGCACGCGAATCAAAAACACAGGCGCGAAAAACTCTCTAGGCACTCTGGATTAATTCCAGAAATCCGAAAATGAACCGCAGGGAAGAATGCCTCATTATCACGCGTGATATAGGGCAGTATATAAAACCGCTTTTCTGATGTGAGGGGCACGTTATACTTCCACGTGATTTCTGTGCGGTTGGTCTCTACGTGACATACTTAGTGGAAACCTCATAGGAAGCGGTGAGTGTGCAAAGCTGTGTTCAAAGTGATTGAAATCTTGGTTTGGGGTTTCTTTGTTTGGTTATGGAGGCGTCTGGCCGAGTAGATTGCTATCAACTTGACCTTTCCAGGCTCTGAGGAAGGCGAAATCCGCCGAAACGTCAGCTTAATCGTGAACGAAGAATAATAACACCTCGCGTTTGCTCAACAAAAATACGAAGAAAATCACAGTGCACCAAGTTTACAGAGATAAAAATTCATTGATATGAGCGAATTGTATTCGTTTCCGCCTGAAAAATCAGTAGTGACATGGGTCTGGTTTGTAGAAATAGGCAGCCTTTCAAACAATGAACAAGTCATTGGTTGTATTCACTTTCTACAAATCCGCCACAAGTCCACGAAGGCCTGAGGAGCAAGAGAAAGGACTGTCGATTGAGCATGAAGCCGACCGGAGAATAATGGAATGGGTTGAAAAAGAGTAACACCACTTTACACCAATGTAAATATTAATATGCATTGGTAAGAATGGTTTATATCGTTGCAAATAATAGTAGACGAAGTTAGAATGGTGAAAAAAGGAATGAGAATGCTGCATAAATACAAGTTACCAGAATGATGGAAAAATAATCTTACTCGAGGACCACAAATTTTGAATAACTACAACAATGAAGACAACAATTTTAAACCTTTACAATAACCCCAAGACCAATTTTCTATTGATCTCAGCACTGAGCATTAATTCACTGTTTCCTGATGAGTAGGGACAAGGTTGTTATTACACTAAAAAAAGCCTTCGACGTTGATTAACTCATTGGGGAATCGCCATGCATTCGCCTTCATTAAGCATTGATGGGGATGACTGAATGCATATTTGGCTTAAACAATGATTCACGCTGGACTCTATCGAATCAGTTCTCGATCGCCGCCCCTTATCCTGCTGTCGATACATAGGCGACTGCTTCATCGTCTGTTCCACACAAGAATAGATGGATGAGTGCTTTAAATTGTTAAACCGGCAGTCACAGCATGTAAAATTTACACGAGAAAAACCAACCCAGAACTGGCTTCATTCTTAAACATCAAATAAAGCTCTCAGAAAGTGGCTATATAACAAAATGGTATCGAAAGTCAAGTAGTAAAAATATATCAGCTCTACCTATCCTGTCATCCTTCATGCGTGAAAAAAAGCACTCATCAAAAAATTGTACCGTACGGCTAAAAATGTTTGCAGATGAGAAGAGGAAAGGAGGAAATCACAAAACTTGGCACGCAAAATAGCCATTTCCAATGGCTACGAAGCACAAGCCACTCGGGTCGGACGAAAAGTTGGAATTGTTCCTCAAAATAAGGTTTCAAACCTAAATAAGATCCTTTTTAAAAAACTCTTCATATCAAGCGAAGTGAGTTACGCCAGTATAAGGTGCCTAAGGAAAAGTGGTCTTGAAAATTATGTAGCGATTATTCACCTTCCACCCAATGTCATACCCAGTCAGTTACTTCACAACCGCCTCAATGGTCGTTTGTGCAGCTCAGAAAACTGTATGATCTATTTTTGCAGGAAAGACGGGGATTGCATGAGTTTAGGTATAATATACTTGATCTCATGTAATGCATGCGGCGGGGAATATATCGAGAAAACGGGTAGACCACTTTGTGTCCGCATAAAAGAACGTCTAGATGGGAAAGTTAAAATTCGTCAAAACACTTCTCTAGGCACGCATAGCGCACAAAGCACAACGGCGATGATTTCGAAGTGTCTGTGCGGATCCTAGCGTAGGAATCAAAAGCATCAACGCGCAAAACTCTCGAGGCGTCTTGGACTAATTTCAAAAATCCACAGATGAACCGGAAAGACGAATGCTTCCCTATCACACGTGACCTGGCGCTCAAAACGATATTTTGACCCTTGGGTGAGTCTCGCTCGCCGTCCAACGTGAACAACACGTGGGCCAGTCCCACTCATAACACCACGTTGAGCACGCTTTTTGATCAATACGGCGTTTATTTGAAAGTTTGATCTTCATTAACACTATAAATATTCCACCGAATATAAAGCTATTGTTACATAAAATACGCCCATGCTCTGAGGAAGGCGAAATCGCCGAAACGTCAGCCATCGACCAGCAACACCAACAACAACGACAACGAAGACCTATACCAATCTCGCATCAGGTCAACAACATCAATTTATAAGGTCATATAAATAAATACATCGAATCAGTGCTGCTATCCGCCCAAACCGGTCTCTTACTAATTTGCTGACCCCAGGAGAATGGAAGTCTTTGCGAGCCAGGGACGCAGTATCGAACCCATGTGTATTGCGGTGCACCTTTAACCACTGCGATAATGTGCCCCTGTTACTACACTACCTTTTCATAATAGCTGACGTTTCGGTGGTTTCGCGTTCGTTATACCACGGAAAGATCAAATCGACATGCAATCTACTCCGTTAACGACTCTCATAATGTCAGCGAATAAAACTCAATGCGCAAATTTTATTCATCTAATAAACGCCTTCTCCTAAACAATTACCGTTTCCTTCTTCAAAAGTCTTCAACTGATTGTTAGAGAGCAGTTGCACGGAGTTTAACATGGATGAGGGATGTACCTTGCTCAGGTCAAAACAAGAGCCTGAGATATGGCGTGAGAACTTGCATGATCACAGGGCACTCCTCCCCGTGGTTAATTTTTGGAATTTTGGAATAAATCCAAAGCGCTCCAAAATCAAAAGTTTTACGCGAGATCGTGCTGCACTCTTGTGCGAAGACAGTGCTTCTACTTGAAAATCTTTTCCGTTCTGTTTATGCGCCCTATCCGCCCTTACTGGAGTGTTTTGTTTCGCTTTAAGTCGCCCAACTAGCTGCTTTTTTAGAACGGTGCAAAGTGATCCCACACGTTTCGCCAACGTATTCGTCCTCCGACACTTGTGAAAAATATGTTTCGAGCAAACACCAGAGTTATGCGAACAGGAACAGAAAAGAAAGCAATCTCTGAAGTTGGGATGGAAAATAACCATTTTCAATGGCTAGTAAACCGTAGCTTTTCGACATAGGCTTAGAGGAAAAGCAAACTTTTCAAACGACAATTCTAGAGAAGACAAGCTACTGTTTAACTTGCCCTTTATGGCCAACGACCGAAGCAAACCCCCGAAGGGCATGTGGGGAGCAATTTCTCACGCATCATCCCAGAGAAAAAATTAAGTTTCATCTAGCACCGTACGTCTTCTGTTAGTTAGGTCTCTGGAAAAAAATTCGAGCTCAAAATCTTACATGATCGTGCTGATAAATGAATCCTTACCGTATATCGCAGTTCAACATTTGGGAAGATGAAATTTACGCAGAACAATGGATATTCTAACGAGTACGCGCCTTTCATTGATTTGCTAACACGAGCTCACCTTTATCACCTGTATTACTTGTATCTCCGTTGATCGTCGAGTAACCCGAGGAAATGCCAGTAAATCCTCCATTTTTCCATGACGCGTGCAAGAGTAACCCAAGTGAGTTCTGCTCGTTCTAGGAACTCGTTGAACATCACATCTTTCTTCTAGGCTCATCGGATGGGTGGTCT
Organism: Angiostrongylus costaricensis; assembly: GCA_900624975.1. Lineage (NCBI taxonomy): Eukaryota > Metazoa > Nematoda > Chromadorea > Rhabditida > Metastrongylidae > Angiostrongylus > Angiostrongylus costaricensis. The sequence continues at coordinate 45,658 of UYYA01000514.1, forward strand.
TCTTGCAGTGCTCTTGATATCCCGAAGAATCCACGCACTAACGCCTCTTGTTCATCGGCTGTCGTTGGCACAAATTACGTGTCAGGCCCATGTTACTTTCGACTGTTTGGAATACAGATATTTTTGATTTCTGATCGTTGATTGATGCAGGTCGGAGTTTCCGATCCCTTTCCTTACTTGTGTGACACGAGATGCTCCTACCACCGTCCTTTCGACTGCGCGTTCAATAATGCTGACTGATCTTTCATCCTAGTTGCGTAGCAAATAGGTTCCCCACGCATATGTTAAAGCAGGACGTACCGTTAAGTTAAAAAGGTGGGCCCGGAGTCGGGTGTTCTTTGTTCTCTTCATTACATTCTCGATGCTCTTGAAAGCTCCCCAAGCCGCTCGTTTCTTTCTACTCAACTCTGGAGCTAAGTCGTTCATCATGTTGATTTCCTGACATAGATAGATATAAGCGGACCGTTCGGAGATATTCTTTGCGTTTAGCGTGAATGGAGCATACAAAACCAATCCATTGCTCATGAACATCGTTTTTGTGACTTATCGTCGAAACTTATAGTCGAAAAGCAATCTTTTCACAGATTTTGTCAAAGTCGGCAAGCATTCGTTTTGCTTGGCTAATGTTTGACGTCACAAGAACGATATCATCAGCAAAGCGAATATGGTGTAATTGCCGATCTTCGACTTTCACTCCCATGTTGTCCCATTCTAGTGTTCACATGACGTTCTTGAGGGCGGCAGTAAATAATTTCAGTGAGGTTGTACTGCCTTGCCTAACCCTCTTTTGACGTCGATGTTAATATCCTTTTAGTACGATGATATCGTGGTTGTGAATTTTTTATACAGATCAGGAAGAATCTTTATATACTGAGTAGGGACTCCCTGACTGTCTATGACTGCTTCTCCCTCATCCTCTATCTTGAGTAAAAATAATTCTTTAATCGATTAAGGTGAGACATAGTGGTCTTTCGTATTCTTATAATACTTCAATGAGTCTTCTTATCGTGTGGATATGGTCCATCGTATTAATTCCTTTTCAAAACCCTGCTTGCTCACATGACCGTCCTTCATCCAGTGTTCTGTCAATCTTGTTTAGGACAACTCGAGTGAAACGTTTGTAGACGACAGACAGTAAACAGATTGGGCGATAGTTGACGATATCGTGGATGTCACCTCTCTTGAACAATAGCAGAGTCTTGCTGGTCTTCCGTTGAGAAAGGATCTTGCATTCAGACAGGCAACTTGTGAAGAGCAGAGCCAGTATGTTTACGAGGACTGTCGGATGGTTCTTCAGGTGTTTTGGTCTTATCCTGTCAGGACCAGGTGCTGCTACACTTTTCACCGACGAAATGGCATGTCGGATTTCGGAAGGGAGAATGGGTGGAACGATATATCATCCTCCTTTATTTCGTATGAGAAAAGGAGGACGTCGATATTGAAGAGATCTGAGAAGCATTCGTGAATTATTTTCACCATTGCGTTCTGGACGCTGTAAGTGTTTCGACTCGGCGTCAGAGTGCAAACATCTTGTTCTTATAAACGGAGAAGCCTCGGTGGGGTTTGTAAATGCTTCTCCCAGCCTCTGCATCTTCGACCATAACTGCTGCTCTTCTCTCTTTAAGATCTTCCTTTAACGCCTGTCTGCATTGTTTTGCAAGTTCTGACGTCAGTTGGCGATTGCCTGCAGTTCGTCCAGTTCCATACTGGCGTATCCGCTTGAGTGTTTCTGGAGACAGGCGTCTCTTAGTGTCTTTCGAACTCTCAGCTTTCATAGCGCTGACGTAAAGGTGATGAATGAGCAAATCGTATTCTTCGTCGATATTATCAACAACCGTATCTTCCCAATAGCAACTAATGAACTGAATAAGTCCCACTTTATGGTGGTTTTGGGACTCCATTTTTAAAATTTAACTGCTTTTCCTGTCCGCAAGGAATTGAATTATGCACGAAGGAGGCTATGTTCTCACGAAGGAGAACCCCGTGTAGAATTTTGGGACGATAGCGACATCAGTAGGGTAAAACCTTCGATTTGCTATGATGTGGTGTATTTCGTTATGGTATTCTCCACTGGGAGACTCACATGTCCAGTGTTGAGGGTGGGGGTTCTGGAATTTTACCATGGATGATGGTCCTGGTCGTTATGATAAACTCGGACAGTCGCTCAGCCTCTTCGTTCCACTCTCAGCCATGGGTCCCAATGTGAAGTTCCTCAGACGTTCTTCTTGGTCCAGTCTTGGCATTGAAATCTCCAACAATAACCTTGAAGAAGGTGTGGTCTTCTCTGTAGAACTTCTCCAAGTCCATATAGAACGCTTCGACTTCTTCTTCGTCATAGTTTGATGTCGGCGCGTAAACGACGAAGACGGTCAAAGCCGGTATTGATCCACATCTTTTTAATCGTAAACGTCCGATTCAGGTTGCAAGCTGTTCGAATGAATCGATGTTCATGGACAAACTCGTGTTGACGAGAACGCCAACCGCGTTGACTCCTCTACTGTCGCATGTTCCGAGGAACAGTTCTTCTCCGGTGTCATAGCCGACGTAGAATGGGTGCGTAGTCTCGTCTCGGACAGTTCGATGACGTCGTACCATGTCCTTTTTGCCTGTGTGATCAAATCTTCTATCAAGAACTCAGATGCAGTTGTGCGTGCATTGTAGGCATACACAGACTCCTTGATCGCAATGCTGCTGAATCGGGGGCTCTTTCGGAGCCCGGGAGATAAGGCCGTTTCTTTTACCATGTTTAGCTTTTTGACACCCACATATAGCCCGCTAAGCTTTGAGCGTGGAGGCTGGGTATACCCACGTGTAGCTTGCCAGTATCTCCCAGAATGGACGTGGAGCTTGCTTGTTGGAGGGGACTCCTAACCGCCTCCAGTATAGTTCTCAATCACTTGATTGCAGGTTTTTGGCCGAATTGACTCGTAGATTACAATCCACATAAACTTGAACGCACCCACACACGCATGCATGAATACGCTTGGTAAACACAGAAAGTATATGCCAAATCGAGGCAGATGAAATAGGGAGCCCATCCTCTGGAACCATTTGTGTCTCAAGGAAGCAAAGGTCGCTTTTAGTCCTTGATTCTCTCTATCCGCCACCTAGGGACCCGCCACACAGCTTCGCAACTAACCCGTTCGACATCCCTCAGAGAAGGAACACGATCTGTGGAACACGACGTAGTTAAAGAAATTTATTCGACCGACGTTGTGCGCCTTTTCCTCTTCAGACGCGGATAGATTCCAGATGATTTTTCGCAGCCGTTTCTCCTTGCAGTTTTATCTCCACTGTCGCGTCGAGACGAATGTTCTTGTGCTGCCGAGATATAGCGGCAGTATAAGGCTTGTCTTATCAGTTCGCCAACAGAGGCATGCTGTGATTAAAACCTGGTTACATACACAGGGATACATGGATGGCCCATCCTCATTGGTTTTGCGGACCCCAGCAATTTTTTTCCCGAAGATTTGCTGGTTTAGCTATTGTGGCTCTCTGGACTCCCGAGGTCAGCCCAGACAAAGTCTGCCTAAGGTCGTCACCACCACAGGCACGCAGTCCTTGTGGATCGGAGGAAGATTTGTCATCATGAGGGTAGTTTGATACCAGGACGGTGGTGGATCTTGGTATTGGTATCTGCTTTAAGCTGGACTGACTGATAAAAACGCCGAACTCCTCAGCTTGGGAGGCCTACCTGGGTGATCGATCTCCCTGCTGTACATCGCAGCCCGACACCCAGGAGCACCTCCCAACCACGATTAGGCCATAAGTCACTGGAAGGAAAAAGGAAATCTTGGTTACTATTATATTATTGTACGCCTTTATATATATATATATGTATATAATATAATGTTTTTGTATACGTCTGTCATCATGCATATATATATATATATATGATGTGTATATGCCAATACTATTTTGACGTATTCTTTCCCAAAATATATTATTGAAGGATGCCCCACAAAAAGTTTTGTGCATAATGTCTATCTTCAATGCCTCAATGAGGCAAATTACCCATCGATGGGGTAGGAGGGGGTAGATGTAGAGCGTAGTAGTAGAGATGCCCTTCAATAATCTCCATTAACCTGGTTCAATTCCCTGCTCGGATTCATCCGAGTCTCATAGCTTAGGAAGCTTCTTCCAGTTTATTATACAAAGTTTTGTGAGTATCCGTGGTGAAGATTTGGGAACCCCTCAGGCGATTATGTTAGTATTACAGGCAGACTAGGTTGGACAAGCTTCATTCATGAAGAAGATCAGAATCCTCAAACAGAAATCAAATCCAGGTACACCTTCGAAGACCTTCCTAGCTGAGGAAAAAATCGAATAAACAAAGTTCTGGGATCCGCATAACATGTGATATCGGGTAATGTGAAGAGGATAAGTGCGACTTCAACACACGAACCTAAGATCTTGTTGTAGCTAACTCTGCGTTTTAATTAGCAACGATGAGCAAAAGCTGAGTTCTAGAAACTCAATCTATATTTATGATAAACTATTTATTTGTTGCCCAATTTAACGAATACAAGAATAATCAGGACGAATCTTTGCACTACCACAAAAAAATGAGTTATCTTGGTTTCACCTTTTATTTTCCGCCCACTACAATTTTGACAGCAGGGTACTAAGCGAAGCACAATCACAACGTTGCTGAGATATTTGCAAAACTCTCGACCACAGGTGTCTATGGTGGGAAACAAACGCGCTTTTGTCCTCTCCGGGGAGTAACGCGTTCACCACCACACCATGCGGGACCTTCGTTTCACCTGCCTCTCAGCTAGTTCTATCGCGTTACTCCCCGGAAAGGACAACAGCGCGTTCGTCCCCCACCATAGACACCTGCGGTCCAGTTTTGCAAATCTTCGTTTTGAGATATCGATTTTTTGCCACAGCAATCACCCATCGGCGGGGTTGATCTGGGGAGCGCAAATCGGCATAGAACCCAGTCAAGCTATGGCTGTAGTTGAAATCACAATGTTTAACGTTTTGTTTTCTGCGTTCTATAATTTTCATGGCAGGTTACTAAGCGAAATACTTCGCTTTACTTTACTTCGAATAATAATCTTCGTTTTGTTATCTGGAAGCCCACTTTAAAGTAACATTTCCTAAAATGTACAAATGTTACTCGCTGAACAATGACTTATCACAGAAAGTTAACATATGCCCGAAAAAGGAAAAATATAGCTCATTCTTTAACAGGTTAATATTACTAGTCTATTTCTGAAATTTCACAAATTTGTAAGAATAATAAGTAGCAAAAAATGCCTGAAAGAACTTACTGTGCTCCAGTTAGTTGCGTACGATGGTCTGTGCAATGCTGAGAAGAAGTAGAGAATCATCGGTTCAGAGACAGTTAAAGCGATCCAGGTTAGTTTTGAAAGTGGCGAAAAGATGCGCCATGTGAGGATTGCATGGATCCATTCTAAATCCCGCAAAAAATTTTTGTCAAATTTTGTCAGGAAGATGAATGTGTCGTTTTCTTGTTCAGCAATCGCGAGGTTTTTAAACAGCATACATTTACTTCCATAAAAACACAATACAATACAACGCTAGCTGACGTTTCGGCAGTATCGCCTTCTTCAGAGCCTGGAAGGGTAT
>UYYA01000515.1:0-51247 GCA_900624975.1 Angiostrongylus costaricensis
ATTAAGCGAAATCCAGTCACAAGATTGCTGAGATATTTGCAAAACTCCGAACCACAGGTGACTGCGGTGGGGAACGAACGCGTTATTGTCCTTTCCGTGGAGTAATGCGTTCGCCACCACACCATGCTGTTCCTTCGTTTGGCCTGTCTCTCAGCTAGTTCTATCGATTAGTGCCATCAGCAAACTCCCGTCAACGGAATTGATCTGGAGAGCCCACACCGGCATACCTTCTGAAGAACTCTGGCCATCAAGTTGGTGGTCCTCCTGCAGCGCGTTTAACAACCCGAGGAACCCATTCACTAACGGCTCTTGTCAATCGGTTGTCATTCATGCGCATAGCGTGTCTGACCCATCTTATCTTCGACAATTTGGCGTACAGAACGACACCTTCGATTTTTGATCATTGGCGCAGTTCAGAGCGTTTGATCCCTTCCCTTACTTGTTTGAAATAGAATACTCCTATCACCGTCCTTTCGACTGCGTGTTCAATAACACTCAGTGACCTTTCATCCCGTTTGCATAGCAGCCAGATTTCTGACGGATACGTTAAAGCGCGAAGAGTCGTACAATCGACAAAGTGGGCACGGAGTCAGGTGTTCTTTATCCTTTCTCCTACATCCTCGATGCACTTGAAGGCTCCCCAAGCCACTCAATTCCTTCTGCTCGGCTCTAGTGCTTAACCGTTCATCATGCTGATTTCCCGACCCAGATAGAGGAAGCCAGAGAATTCGGACATATTTATCGTTTTTGTGAGATTTAGTCGAAGCCCACTTTTTTCCACAGACTTTATCGAGGTCGCGAGTATTCGTTCCGCCTGGCTAATGTTTGCTATTAGAAAAACGATGTCATAAGCAAAGCGAAGTGGTGTAATTGCCGACCATCAACTTTCTCTCTCACTTTCACCCATTCCAGTGTTCGTATGACGTTAGTGAGGGTGGCGGGAGAAGGTACCGCCTTGCCCAACCCCTTTTTTGTAGTCAGTGTTGATTTTCTTGTAGAATGTGATATCTTAATTGTGAAATTTTTGCATAGCTCAAGAATAATCTTTATGTAGTGAGCATGGACGTTTCTTGAACTGTCTTTTTCTAAACTGAGTCTAATGTCCTCTTTAAATCAATGAAATTAGGATAGAGTGGTCTCTTGTGCTCTCGCGATACTTCATTGAGTGTTGTTATCGTGTGGATGTGGTCCATCTTAGTGAATCGTTTTCGAAACCCTTCTTTCTCATATCTCCGTCCTCCGCCCAGTGCTCTCTTAATCCTGTTCACCATCACTTGAGTGAAAAGCTTGCAGACGATACACAGTAAGTAGACTGAGCCATAGTTGCCGATATTGTAGAGGTTACCATTCCTAAACAATGGTATGGTCCTGCCTTTCTTTCAGTGACTAGGAACCTTGAATTCAGGCAGTCAACGTGTGAAAAGCCGAGTCTGTGTGTTTACGAGGACTGGCGGAAGGTTCTTCAGGTGTTCTGGTCTTATCCTGTCCGGACCTGGTTCTGTTCGATTTTTCACCGACGAAATGGGATGTCTGATTTCGGACTGGAGAACTGTTGGTACAACCGTCTATTTCGTTATGGTACTCTCCACTGGGAGACTCCTACGTCCAGTGCTGAGAGTGGGGCTTCTGGAATTGCCAGTTACCATGGATTGTTCTGACCGCCATGATAAACTCAGACAGCCGCTCACCTTGTTCGTCCCCTTCGAATCCGTGGTTCCCAAATTGCCGTGCTTCAGACGTCTTTTTTGGTCCAGTCTTGGTGTTAAAATCTCGAGTGATGAACTTGAAGAATATGTTGTCTTCTCTGTAGAACTTCTCCAAGTTCACATAGAACGCTTCGACTTCTTCTTCGTCATAGTTTAATGTCGGCGCGTAAACGACGAAGATTCTTAAAGCCGGAATTGATCCACGTCTTTTTAATCGTAAACGTCAGATTCGGGTTGTGAGTTGTTCGAATGAATCGATGTTCATAGGCAAACTCGTGTTGGCGAGAACGCCGGCGCCGCCGACTCCTCTACTGTCGCAAATTCCGAGGAACAGTTCTTCTCCGGTGTCATATACGGCGTTGGAAGGCTGGGGTCTTCTGTTCTCGGCCAGGCCGATGTTGTCGTACTTTATCCTTCTTCCTTGTATGAGCAAGTCTTCTATCGAGGACTCGGATGCACCGTATATATTTAAATCACCAGATGGCCTTGTTTACTTCTTGTGAGGTGCTAATTTACCATTGTGATGATTCTCTTCTCAGAGTTGTTAGATCTTACATTGTATGTTAGGAGAACCGATGATTTTCGTTGCAGTTTTTCGTTTACCTTTTTGCAAAGAAATGCCTTGAATACCCTATGAAGTCTCGTTTAAACACTTGGTATGGTGAACTCTTTCCGAAACTTCAAAAAAAAACGAATTTTTGGAGAAGACTGAAGGGTAGCCTGCTTTTCTTTCTCTCTATAACTACTTGGATTCTTGGACGGCTCGACTTCAACTGTTTGTGCGGACTCCAGAATAATTTATATATATAGATATATTCTTTTGGAGTTTCATCAGTTAAGCTATTGTTGTTCCCTGGAATCACGAGGTCGTCTTAGCCCAAATCCGCGCCAGGTCGTAGCCACCACAAGCAATCGCAGCCCTTGAGAATCAGAGTGAGATTTGCCACCAAGTGACTAATTTGATACCAGAACGGTGGTCGATCCTGATATTGGTTTACTGTGGGATGAACACTCGATGCACATCGCAGTCACGATGAGGCGGCAAACCGTTGGAATCTATACGTATCTATACGTACATGTAATTGATGTTAGTGAAGGAGGCCATACCCATTACTTTCAAGGCTTCTTTTTTCAGCTGTTTTTTTTGCTAGAGGAAGTTTATATCCACTTTTTACGTTTATTCGATAGTTTATCCAAAACAATTATTATTGGGAGCGTTGTCCTTAGACAGCTGTTCTTTGAATAAAAGAACACGGGATTTCGAGACCTACAGAAATTTATCGCCACTATAAGAAGGTCAGCCATTGAGGAGAGATGTCTACCCGTGATTCGATCATACAAAAAAGTACGCTTGCAGAAAGTGGCTAACTTCGAGGTTAACGAACTTTGATGCTGAAGATGTGGTGATCAAAATCGTTCATTTTACAAACTACAACTCCAAACCTCGGACACTTATACGGCTAACGTTTCGACGTCCTCGTCTTCATCAGAGACGACGATCCTTGTCGATAGCCCACAGCTGTTCCTCATCTTGATATGGCGTCTTCATCTCTCATCGAACCAGACCTTTCTAAGTTGAGCATCTCGAGTGAGCGAACAACACGCTCTTTTATACGCAGCGCTTGTTGTTGATATGATTATCAGTTAGTGATAAATTGTTTTTCAGCTGATAATCCACCCTGCAGCAGTCGGTATTTTGTTAGCTAGCATATGGCGACCACGGATCTTTCTTATATGGGATTCCGTTAGCCGGCTACATGGCGCGCCCCCAGATGGTGGTTAGGGGGTTAATCGCGGACGAAAAGCGGCTTTTGCTTCCCTGAGACGCAGATCGATCCAAGGGATGGAGTCCCTGTTTCTGCTGCGCCGATTTGGCACATGCTTTCTGAATTTGCTAGGCATATTCATGCATGCGTGTGTTGGTGCGTTCTTGCTTATGCGGATTGTATTCTGCGAGTCAATTCGGCTAAAAGCATGCATTCAAGTGACAGGGAAGTATATGGGAGGCGACTCCTAATCGCCTCCAACAAATAAGCCCCATCTCCACTCTGGGAGAGCCTGGCGAGCTACGCGCGAACATACCCAGCTCCTGCGTTCAGAGCCCATCAAGCTATATATGGGTTTCAAAAAGATGAAAACAGCAAAAGAAACGGACCTCATTTTTATGACCGAGAAAGAGCTCCCAACTCTGCCGAAAATCCTGCATCGGGTAGGACGAGTACGGAGAGGCTGCTAAAATCTTAGGGCCAATAGAAGATGCCTGGACTGCAAAGAACTAAGGTGACGATCAGTACCTACTATGCACGAGTCCTCGATAGAAGGCTTGCTCATGCAAGCAATAAGGACAAGTTACGACAACATCGGCCTAGCCGAAACGAGACGACGCCACCTATTCAACGCCGTCTATGACACTGGAGAAGAACTGTTCCTCGGACCATGCGACAGTAAAGGAGTCAGCGAGGTCCCTAATCAGTTAAAGTCCAGCAAGACCATGTTGTTGTTAGAAAGGGTGACCCACACGATATCGGAAGCTATCGCCCAATCCGCTTGTTGTCTGTCGTCTACAAACTTTTCACTCGAGTCATTCCAAACAGGGTTGACGGAGCACTGGGCGAAGGGCAGCCATCTGAGCAAGCATGGTTTCGAAGAGGATTTAGTACGATGGACCACATCCACACGGTAAAACGGCTCGCTGAAGTACGAGAGTATGATATTTTAAATAATATAGTTAAAAACTCTCATTTATTCCTGAACTACCTAATATTTACTTACATTATGCTCCGAACTAAGGTTATTAGACGTATTATAAATACATGTGTAAATAAGTAGTTGCAGTTTTTTCAACTGTTTGCACAAAGGTTACTTTAGGTTCATACAGCCTAGAGCATGCCAGCAGAGTAGGTCTAAGTAATATTATGAGGACATATTTGCAGAGCAATGCCGATAGCAGTCTCTCTGAGACAAAGAAACTGCTGAGGTTTTTCTAGATGCAAAGGCATTCCATGCTGTGCGCACTTTTCCATGGAATAATAATATGAAGGAAAGGAAACAGCAACAAATTCTTCTACTGTATTAAGACTGTCAACAGTAATTAGGTAAAAGGTTGCATGGAACGCGTTCGTTGGCTTTTCGTTATGAGTTTTCATTTTGGTGGATCAGTACAGCATTCGGTCAACGCTTCTTCACTTGCTGATCGGTCGTGATAGCTACATCGGGCGAGTTCCTGATAATTGAACTAATAGAACTGATCACTGCATTACACCAACATTTTGACATAATAAATAAAAGCAATAAAAGACAGAGGATAAAGCTCACGGCGCTGATCAACCCCTGAAGCATGCGCCATGCATTTAACTTCATTAAGCATCGTTGAAGGTGACTGAATGTACATCTGGCTATCACAATGACTCGCGGTGGCTACAGGTGTATCGAGACAGTGCTGCTGTCCTCCTAGACAAGTCTGGTACCAATTTGCAGACCCCGGAGAGATGGAGGGCCTGGTGCGCCTGGGCCGCAGGGGTTGACCCTATCTGCATTGCAGGGCGCCTACGACCACTGCTCTACATGTGCCTTAGAATACAACTACAAACCTAAATTTGAGCACCAAAAATAGTCTCAGCTATGTAAGGCTTACCTGGTGGACCGTAGGACCCTGATTAAGCCCAGAAGAATTTAGGCAGCGGCAGTATAAATTATCTGTATGAAAATTTTTCACTAGAGGCTTGCACCCATGACTCTGAATGCTGCGACGGGACGTCAAATCTGCACGGTAACTTTTCTTTTGTAACCACTGTGAAGTGAACATGTAACAAGCGATGGAGGTTCGTCACCACATTCTCCTAATGTCGGTTCGCTGGTGTAGCGGTTAGCACTCGGAACTCTGAATCCTGCGGCGGGAGTTCAAATCTTTCCGAGATCTGGTGTTTCAAAACACACGTGATCTGCCCATCTTGGTGAGTGTACGCCACCACATATAGATTTATTCCTTTTGAAATAGATTTCTCTAGTCATGACAGCACCAAATTTTGTACGGACACGAATAAAATTCACGCTTCAATAGAAAAAAACGGCCCAGAAACTGATAGAAAACGATGAGAAAGTTGGACATCATTCATAAGTCGCACAGTCCAAGAGATATATGTTTAAAATCTATTCCCATCTGATCATGGGTGAGGATAGCGCAGTCGTTAGAGACGCCATGGGTGAGAAAACAAAGGCGCTAGTTCGACCTCCGAACCGAAATTCGTTAGAAAAAAAACGTTCAGGTAAGCTTTTTAGTCTTATAAGATGTTTCAAAAAAATTTTAACTTATTTAACTGACTATTTACCATAGGCTCCCAAAGGTTTTCCGCCTCATCGTGGCTGGAAGGTGCTCCTGGGTGTCGGGTTGGAATGTACAGCGGTAGGATTCATACCCTCAGCAGCGTCTCCTAAGCTAAAAATGAATACGGTGTCTCCATCTAAAACCCCAACTAAGGGTAAACCAATACCAGGATCCACCACCGCCCTGGTATAAAACTAGTCGCATGATGGCACGTCTCCCTCTGGTCTACAAGAGCGGCGACTGCCTATGGTAGAGACGACCTGGGGCAGACATGTCCCAGTCTAACCTTGGAACTTAGAGAACCACAATAGCTAAACCAGCAAAACTCCGAAAAAGTGAAAATTATGCTGGGGCTCGCACAACCAGTGTTTCCTTCAGGTATCCAAGTATCCAAGTAACTGTTGGTATCAGAATATATGGTGGAATACGAAAGACCAGGTCTCTACCAGGTTAGCTAAATCGGAATAAAGTTGCTGGTTGGTGTCACCTTATTCAGGAGAGCAATTTAATAATACGTCCATATAAACGTTATCGTGGCCACTTTTGCAGAGAAAACGTAGTGATTACCTAGATTTTTGTCGCCATAGCAAACATGATACTTTCCTTGAAATGCACTACTTTGTGGGTTAAACGTGAGTTTTGCCGTGATTACAATACAATAGGGACTCGAGGTTATGAACCTTGCCCAAAGAACTAAATAAATAGAGGACTTGATGAGAATATGTCGTTGTGGCGCATGTGGCGCAGTAGTTGGGGGCGCCGTCAACCCACACACGAGATCGATCACCGCGCCCATGGCCCAGCAAGGCTTCCATCCCTCCGGAGTCGGCAAATTGGTAGAAGCGGCCAATAAGCAACATTATTTTCAATTCTGCTTTCCGACATATGACATAGATAACGAGATGCTGCCAGTGGAGAGTATATATATCGATTACCTATCGATAACGATAACTTTTCGGATGTTTAGAGCTTCTACCAACAATTTGTACAAATTCCGATGGTATAATGTACTGAACTGTGGTTGACGTCACGGTCTCGTAAAATATGGCTAAATCGTCCGAAAAACGATGGTTGTCGGAAAGTTGCGATTACAGACGCACTTAAGGCAAATGATCCAAATTCGGTGTTATGGCGTGACGTACGGTTGTGATCGCTGCCGATCCTCGGGTCACACAGCGCTCAGAGGGCGGCGACGTCAGCTCAGACAAATGAAATCGCATCGTCGCCAACCTGCATTTAATTGGTCGTGCTCCATTTAGCAAAGCGTGAGGGAAGCAGAGAAAAGAAGGAAAGAAATAAAGAAAGAAAGGAAAGGAAAAAAGGAAGAAACAGAAAGACCTCATGAAATGAATCGAATAAATTTCATGTAGATAGATGGAAGATGCATGGGCACGTGTGGCGTAGTGGTCGGAGGCGCCCTGCAACACGCACGATCGATTTCGGCGCCCATGGCCCACCAAACCTTCCATCTCTCCGGGGTCGGCAAATTAGTACCAGACTTTTCTGGAAGGCTACCAGCACAGGCTCGATACAACGGTAAGCCACGGCGAGTCATTGTAAAGGCCAGATATACATTCGGTCACCTCCAACGATGCTTAATGAAGTCGAATGTGTTGCGCATCTCCAAGGATTGATCGACGCCAAGAGCTTTATCCTTTTTGATGTTTTCGTGACTGAAAGGTCGAGGAAACCCACAGTGCTTAGAAATGCTCTCCGAATTATACATGCATGGTCGCTTATTCGATCGCACACATGAACAGCCAAGTCCAGTCATCTATCCATGGTCAATAATGTAATGCCGGACTTGTTTGGAAAAGTCTCTGTGAGAGGAGAATGCCTGTGGTGATGATCTGGAAACGCTCCAATCTTTCTATTCCATGATTACAGAAGAAATCATACTCATCCCTCAACAACATTTACAAAGAAGCTGAAGTCTTCAAGTAGCACCCGAATACACCCGGAAATCCAAGGTCATGATAATGATCGGCGCAGGACAACGAACCGAATGCAATATGTGTTGGAAATCGAATAATATGTGGTGCTGAACTATAAACCCATGAATAAAGGTTTTTTTTTTCTTGTACAGACATAAAGATGTTAAGTCAAGATTTGTTCAACACTAACTGACTTTCCAGCGGTTCACTGTTTTTCAGTGCTTGGAAATGCCAAATTGACACGCATTCTAATCAGTGCGACACTCTCTTAACCTTAGTGTGAAGGGCTCACTAAATAAATTTTACTTGAGCAGCAAACATCTTCGTTCAAACTGTTTTCGCTGTGGTGTTCACTTATTATCGATGATGAATAGACGCACAGAGTTTACATAGGTGAGGAATGTTCGTGTCTGAGGCCATTAGGCCAAAAAATCAGCATAAGTCTTGACTCGAGGTCGTGTGTAGCTTCAAAGTACTCCTACTCACAATTCACTTTTGGTTTCTTGGAATTTATTCAAAACGCTTGAGGAGCTTTGTGCGCTTATGTTTTCGATTTCTGTGCGATGGTATTAACTTCTATTTCAAAGTTTTTAGTGTTATACCTCTACTATTCCTCGCGTAAATTCTGGGGTTTGCTACTATTCCGTGAATAATTTAGTCGGAAGTTGTAAAATCTCCGCACCTTCCGTAAGCGGTGGCGTTAGCTACCGCCTTGAAACGCCGTTGATCGAGCTTTGTGAGACTACAGGGAAAGCTTTTCTAAGCAGTGGCATTCCCGTTAAGCGGAAAACTCGACAACGGCATGATCAGGCCATAAAGGTACACCACTGAGGCATTGAACTTGAAATTGAGCAGTGCTATTCTATACAGGACAGATAACCGATCCTATATCCTGCAGCAGTCTGTACAAATAGTCAGTAGTCCGCTGATAAACAAATTATTATGAACTATTGTCAACTGTAGCCAATTGCCTGCAAAAATTGCATGGATGAGAACTAGTAAATGAAGCAATGTTCTCTGGAGAAGCTCAAGACCAACGAAGAGCAATTCACTGAAACTGCTGCACTCAGAGAGATGTGGAAAGCACAATTTGAAGATAAACGAAAGCTTGTTACAAATCATTATCAACTGATAGTGGTTATCAACAACAACCGTCCTGTACAAAAGGCTGCCGAGTAAGATTGCCCCATTCGAGCGCATCCTCGCCGAAGAAGATCCTATAGCAACTATTCCTAGAATAGTTTCTATTTCTTTCTATATATATATTTGTATCTTTCTACTGCTGTACGTTTCAGTATTAAGGACCATATCCACTGTTTCTCAAGCTGCCTAGCAAATGCCGTAGTACGTAAATATTTCGATCCCAACCTTAGCAACTTCGATCGCTGTAAACAGTCTTGTTATGCAAACCTATTTTTGCAATTTGAACTCACTGTTTGTTATTACTGTCCAAAAGTCATCACGCGTACAATAACAAGAAGGGCATGAGGATGTTTGCGAGAGCAGTCTTCCGCCAGATGATATGTGGTTTTGAGAGCATATGGAGACGGTAGCCGACGAATGTTTTCGGTAAAGATGCTGGACCTGTGCCAAATACCGCCTTCTCCAGAAGCAGATAAATAGTTAATTCTCTCTCGTTAATTGTCATCCAGGTTTGCCCTTGTCCAGGTTCGTCGACTATCCAGGTTCACCAGTGTCGGGGTTCGCCGGCTCTTTAGATCCGTACCGTATTGGTCTCGTCTATCACCAATGTAGGTTATCGTAGTCGTTAAGTCATACAGCACATAGTCAATATTGTACATTAACTTCATCATATCATTGTTAAATGACAGTTGCGAATTGTACATTAGTTTAGCAACACCGTCACTACGTCACGCCTTCCATCAGCCCAGTGTATCCTCCTCATCATCATCCTGATCCTCATCCTCGTGTCAATGTTCATTGTTTATCAATTGGTCTGCGGTGTGTTGTCAGTAGCGGCGGCTATCCTTAAGTGCAATCTGTCTGAGATGCCATCGGTGGCATGTACCATTCCTCCCACACGGTACAAGGCCGCTAGCCGGCCAACTTATGCTGTGTATTTGTTAAGCCGCTATAGGCTTATCATTTCTCAGTCGTTATCTTTCTGGCCTACAATCTCTTAGGCAATGGTGGCACCCATCGATGCTCACTTCACGTTGCAGACATATCGTTACCCAAGAGCAGCCGCCTGACCGTGCTCCGCAGATGTCTCATCTCGTTCGTAGTCACTCCCATCATCGTTGCTTAGGTAACTTGCTATCCTCATCGATTAATGTGCAAGTGCACCCAGCCGCTCTACATACGATCTCTAGCTTAGCCTAATGCAGGGCTCGTCTGCATCTCACTCTTCTGTAGCATCTGGGCCACTGTACGCGCCACTGTGAGCGCCATGGTTCGTATCCCCTTACTTGTCATTGTTATAAGGTAGCTGTAATCATAGTACTAATGTTGTAATAGTATTATATGCAATACACTTATGCCTTCGTAAGCCTCGCTTTAGTAGTAGGTACAGCACCTCATAGCCGTGAACGTGCCTTAGTTGTGTGCCAGTAGTTCTTCACCGATATTAGTGTTGTATTGATGTTGCATTTATGTATATAAACGGTTCAATTACCCAAGTTTGAGATATTGCCTTGTGATAACTACGAAAAGTCCCGCGTGGCATTTTTCGCACGAAGTCGAGCATTCTACTGAAAGCTAGTGATTATTCGGTGCCGAGAACTGACTGGAAGGCCTATTTTTCGACTAGCAGCTGCAATAGATCCGACTCGATACAAAGACACCTCATCAGGTAGACGAGCGACTGCAGACCATATTCTCAGATCGCCGGCTCTAATGACAACGAAGGCGTCGAAACGTTAGTCAAATAAGTGTTTGGTAACAACCCTATGACAGCTTATCAATGAAGCAAGCGACATTAACCATTCATATCGAGTTAAATGGAAGTCGAGGTACAACAGTTCCTTTTTAAATCGTTATTGTATAAATTTGGAGCACTATTGAAGAGGTTGTGGATACAAATGTAGAGGTCTACAACGAGGCTAACTGGTCACTTCAGTCGATGTTGCATCATATTAACAAAGGTAATAGGTAATGAGAGCATTGTAGCATCTCTAGGCCGTCATCTAAAGGGATATTGCCCCTTTTGTGAACTAAACGATTCAGTTACGATTTTTGA
The DNA here is from genome assembly GCA_900624975.1 of Angiostrongylus costaricensis. Lineage (NCBI taxonomy): Eukaryota > Metazoa > Nematoda > Chromadorea > Rhabditida > Metastrongylidae > Angiostrongylus > Angiostrongylus costaricensis. The sequence goes on from UYYA01000515.1 coordinate 11,164, forward strand.
AATACCTTTAAATATCTGTTTGATAAGTCCTTACAAAGAATCACGAAGACCCCACACTACGAGAGCGAAGGACTGTGTGCCATTGACTGGGATTATTGGCTGTGAAGAAAATGAAGACGTCGAAGCCTTAGCCAAATAAGTGTTTGGCAAAAAGAACGCTGCTGATTGTACCACCACTGCTGGAGTATTTGGTGTATCATATGTTATGCATCCTAGTAGAAAAACGGGAGCGTTAAAAATTTTACTCACAAATTGGGAATGTTATCCTGGGCTTTAAGCCGATTGCTTCGTACTTCTAACTGAATGAGCGCATTTTTTCTTAATATAACGGGTTTATGACAGCTTTTATAGCAAAAGAAACGAATTGAAACCCACATCGTAGCGAGAACAAACGAAGCAAGAATGTCCGCAAAAGACCGCTCTGTCTTACTTTCATCGATGTGAAGAAGGCCTTTGACTCAAATGAGATAGAAGCAGTCATGGAAGCCCTTGATAGTCAAGAGGCGCATACTCAGTACATAAAGATTCTTTGTGAGCTGTACAAAAATTTTACAGCCAAGATATCATAATTCTACAACGATATTAACATTGACGTCAAAAGACGGGTTAGGCAAGGCGATACCATCTCGCCAAAATTAATTCCCGGCGCGCTCCAGAACGTTATGCGCACATTGGAATGGGATAATATGGGAGTGGAAATCGATGGTCGGCAGTTACACCATCTTCGCTTTGCTGATGACGTCGTTTTTATTACACCAAATATTAACCAGGAGGAACGAATGCCTGCCGACTTTCATAAAGCCTGTGAAAAGAATGGTCTTCGACTCAATCTCACAAAAACGATGTTTGTGAATAACGGATTGGGTTTCCTATGCGCCATTCACGCTCCACGGAACGAATATCTTCGAATGCTTCAGTTATGTCTATCTAGGTCGGAAAATCAACATGTTGAACGACTTAGTTCCAGAGTGGAGCAAAAGGAAACGAGCGGCTTGACGAGCTTTCAAGAGCATCGGGGAAGTAGTGAAGAGAAGAAAGAACACCTGACTCCGTGTCCACCTTTTCGACTCAACGGTACCTTCCTACCTTAACGTATGCGTCAGAAACCTGGTCGCTGCGTAAACAGAATGAAAAACCACTCAGCGTTATTGAACGCGTAATCGAATGGACGATGCTAGGAATATACCGTTTCACACAAGTATGGGAAGAGATCCGAAGCCCCGACGTACGTCAACGATCAAAAGTCAAAGATGCCGTTCTCTACGGCAAATAGTCGAAGATAAGGTGGGTCGGACACCTAATCCGTATGAATGAGAACCGATGGGCAAGAGCAGTTAGTAACTGGATTTCTCGGGATGTTAAACGCACTGCAGTAAGACCACCGACTCCGTGCTCATAGTTCTTCACGAAAAGCCTTGAAAAAATATATGACGCTCGACGAGTCCCTAGAGTGAGCAGCACCCATTGCGCTACTCTTTCAAGCGACAGGAAAAAATGGATGTTTTACTGGCGTCCGCTCGAGTCACTCGACGATCAGCGGGACTACAGTTGATACAGGTGATAATTAGATTGAATTTCTTAGCACAAAGGCATCAAGCCATATCCATCTATTCATCAAAAAGTACAAGAATGAAAATAAGGCATTGAGGAACAATTTTCGAACGGTGTCAAGTAGGAGGAATACGGAATCCTACAATTATCATGTTGATCTCTGCGGAACCCACGTGGATAGCCGCGCCGTGTTTTCAAACATGCGGAAGTGGGCTGACTTTGAAGTAAGTTGAAAAGGCTGTGCTTTCCACCCATGGATTCTTTATTTGCCATTATTATTTTTCCTCACTAGCATTTTATTTGATTTCCAAAAACATTAATATAAACAGGGAACCATCCATTACTTTCCGTTTCTCTCCTTCATACTTGGTTCATATTTTGAGCACATCAAATCCAATCCATCTTGATAGGAAATGATGAATTCACGAATGATTGAAGTACGTAATCCCGCTCTCTCTTAAAACTTTTTTTGATTGAAGGATATGATTTTTTCGAAGTTGATTAGTAAAATTTCTTTTCATTTTTTTGTTAGAAACTTGTATTTACTCGTTTTGACTTGTGAATGGTGACCCAGTAATAAAATCTCGCCGCTCACAGGTACCACTACGTTTTATCCCCCACTAAGCAATTTCAATAATTGTCAGAGGTCTTAGGTACTTAACAGTAGGCATTCATTTTTATAGCCACCTATCCTGATTATGAACGGATCCAATATGTTACGGTATTTAATTCCAACTTTGTTGTTGGGCTGCGATTTGATGTTTTTTGAAGTTCACGAATTGTCTCAGATTCATATTATTTCTGGTTTTACGATGAAGGTCATTCCTTCGGTGTAAGGCGTCTGAATTGAGTTATTCTTCATAGAATCCTTCGTGAACGATCTTCGCGAAGGCGAAAATCGCGCACATGGATTCATTTGTGAAGGCAATCTTGATAAGTTTACTTGGAGCAATTTGTTGTTTTGCACTAAATTTGCTTTCTGAAGACTATTTTTCGACTTTGACTATCGTATGGGTCATCAACATTTCTACTTTTCTTTACTTGCGTCTAAAAGTTTTGGTTAATTCTTTATTTCTCCAATAGAATTCGAAAAAATGGCGATGTCACTTTAACCAAAGATTTGAAAAAATCCTTTTATTTACCTCAGTTTTAGCCTAAGTGAACAACTTTGGCTCAAGACGACGTCGTCGTCTACAACATATCGAAACTGTTTTGTGTTGAAGTAGGTGAAAGATCGGCAAAAAAATACACAGTTCCTGTATAGTTGCCAAATTGGTCAGATAGCATTTATGGATAGCACAAGTTCAGTAAAAAGAAGCTACCAAAACCCAGTTGTTGGCTTCATCGTAAGGAAATTTTTATCTAATGTGCTATCCGGTCTCTCGGCCATGCTCGCTTCATGCTTCTCATTGCAATTCGAACTTGAGACGCAAAAACCAGTGGTGATTTATTGTATTAGGTCATGGTGACTGACACAAGCATTACAGTAGAAGCTGCTTTGGGTGAGCGAAAATGTCGCCTTCGTGTCGGCTGAGCAGAAGGAGAAACATAACTGACCTCATCTTTCTCTTGTAATGGTAGTTGTAAGCCTGGTCGTGGATTAACTCTTTACAAAAAAGCGCTGGTAGAAGAATAAAAACGATTAGATCCTATTTTTTCCACCAGAAAAATACAGTCGATAACCGTGTTGGCCGTGCCGTCTCAAGACATTTTGATGTTCTTACGAAAGTGGAGCGTTTCAATTATGGATGTGAGGATATTTATAGATTATTGACCGATTCACAATATAGGCACATTTTGACGAATTTTCATTCCGAATTCTGCTGGTGTCAACGAAACATTCATTTCCACCGGTTTCCCATCGTGAATGTAAACCAGGAAGTATTTGTGTTGTATCAATATGTAGCACAAATTATTGTTTGACGTGAACATCATGACTGTCTAGTTTTTGTTTTATTCTGTTTTTTTTTGTTCTTCATTTGCCCAGACTCCAATGTGGCTTGTTGGAATGAACATCCATTAGCCAATGCCATTATCAGTTTTCTTTTTTTTTATTTTATACGTCGCGTCTTTCACATCTACGGTGCGATCCCACAACTTCTCAGATTCGATTGGTTTGCTGATATCGATCATCGACGAAAGTCTTCCAACTTTTACTTCGCCTGCTGATTGAGGGTTTTCTTTTCATCTTTAATCTCGTAGAATGTTGGTCGAGTCGATTCTCCCCGCCGGGCTAAAGAGTCCCCACTTAGATTGCAGAAAGCAATGTTTTTTCGGACAGGTCCGCTACAATTTTTCCGACCCTAATGAGAGGCATGGTGAACGCTGAGCCCAATGGAACCAACGCCGTGTTCGTGAAGATCACCAGTACAACCGCTGTTTTTTTGCCCCTTTGGCATTATCATATTGGAGACCCATTTTCTGTCGGTGTTTAGAGATCGTACAATCGACAATTTTCGCTCACATGAGAAAGACATCGTTAGCTGATGGACGATGATATTTGTCGAGTTGAAAAGAAGCTTCCCCATTGGCATCTGACATCGTCATAGACCGGACTTTTGAGTTTGGCGCTTCCTGTAATATAGGCATTCGTTTTCCGAACTCCACAAGATCGAGGGAAGTCCGGCCTTGAATCAATGCGGTACAGGGCTGGTCTGGGAGAATGGCAACAATGATTTTATACACCGGTGGGCCACAGTAAGTCATTGTATATGCCAGATAGAGATTCAATTATCTGTATGGTGCATAATGATGTCAATGAATGGCAGGTTCATCAGGGATTGATACTGAAAGCTTTAACTGCTGTTCTTTCCGCTATCCTTTTTTGGTAGTGAGGTCAAAGGAAAGTCGGTTCTGAAATGTTGTTATGTTCTATGCTAGCTGATAATAGTGCCAAATTCTGTAGGATAGATTTTACAAAGAAAAAAACAAGTTGTTATTACCAAGCAGTTACTATTGTCAACAATCAGCTTCCTGTATAAAAAAGCTTCGCCGCGTGAGGATGCCTTATTCGAAAGATGCTTTACTAGCGAAGATCGCACCCGATGCGAAGTCGAAGACGCGACATGGAGAAAACGAGCAACTACTGTGGTCTATCGACGGGCATCATCGGCTCTGATGAAGACGAAAACGTCAAAACTTTGCCCGAATAGAACTTATTTATCAACTTCGCGTAAGCTCAGCAATTTAAACGCATGTTAATTTGTCATGCAGAGGTAAAGAAAAGTCGGTTTTGTAACACTGATACCTTTTTATCCTAACGACCAATTGCTGATTTGGATAGAATCGGCACACGACCTATCGATCTACACCTATCTATCGTTAGCTTTCAGCCATCAGTTCCCACGTCGACATAGTTTCCAACTGTTTTCCCACACTTTCCTTTCAATGTGGGGCTTTTATCGAAGAGAGATGAGATTTCCTAGTAAGTAAACTTGTGTAATGAAGATTTAAATGTCATTGAAGTGAACGTGCACCCGTGAATATTTTTTGCTCAGCACCGACGTTTTATTCGATGTTTTCAAACGTCACAACAAACTATAGTGCGGTATTAATGAAAATCCATGTTCTTCTCTCGTCGGTGGTTCAATTTATGAGCCAACATAGATATTGTGTAAAGCGAATTTACGCATCATTTGGCACCAGGTTCGAATCTACGATGATCCAAACCCATGGTGCCGACAATGGTAGGAAATACAACCAAGTTCTGAGCTAGGAAAACATTCCTCGTTCTCTTCCGTTGATTTGTTTAATGGATAGCCACCGCTATCCCTTCAAGCCTTGCTGTTTACTCTTAACTGGACTTCTGAATAACAATACTCGATTCTTTAGTTTCAACAAGCCTGTTGGAAGAATGTACCACCCACCGCCTCATATGCCCCTCCGACAACCACTTCTAATGACGATGGGGCGACAAAACACTGAGGGAAATTTAGTACAGTTCGATATGTATGTTATAGTGCGAAAAGACTTTTCATTCAAGCAAAAACAATATGAATGAATGCTTGTCTCAGTTGTGTTCAGTAGGCTTACAGTGACCAATGAACAATGTAAAAAAGTGTTATTGCTGAAATGTACACGTCATTGATGAAACTGAATTACAACCAATACACAAAGCATTCAATAGGATTTAATAGTTCAGGTCTTAAACGTTTACTACACCTTCGAAATGCGGGAGGACCATTCGAGGCATCGATGAAATCGAGAAGGATCTACAATGGATTGGCGAGAAGAATATTGGATTGCGCTACAAAAGCGTGGCCGCCTTCCTGTAAGGTCGTTCACGTTTGGCACGTTTGGATTGGCACTAAGCTCTATTAAGTTTACTTTAAGTTAAACAGAAACAGAAACTTAGCGTAACACATGAAGCAGACGAATCAACGAGGCGATGGTCAGAACTTTACATAAAAATTTTGCTTTAATCCGACAACACTACATCAACAAGAAATTCTTCCGAGTACTTGTAAGGATTCCACTCGCTCCTTGTACGTAAAACAGCCAGCCAAGATGCTCAGTTTGCTTAAAAGACACAGGAACCACTGTAGTTTCGATATGAGACTTTATCTTTTTACTATTTTTATAAGAGGATACCAATCAGTAGCACGCCCAGCACTGCTGTAAGACAGTTGGATATGCTCATGGATAGTTTGTTGAACTCTGTTGGAGTAGAGGCGAGGCTTTTGTTTTAAAGGCGTCCACCGAACAACCTTCCATGTACTTCACAGCTTCGCAGTCACAGGCGTTGATTGATCAACGAGATGTGGGTGGTGCAATACTGCCTATGTACGGAAGTGTATGAATCATTTCGATTGGCAGCAGAGACCGGGAACACATCTGAATTCGTCTGGAGCTCATGTAAAGTATCTTTTCTTATTGCTTTCACAACATTTAGCATGACAGGCTACAAAGATGAGATTTGGTACAAGATCTCTTAGCGCTTCAATTTTGTCGCTACAAGTTTCTGTTTGTATCTTTCGTAGAATTCTTTTTCTTCCACATTACAATCTTTTTTGTATGAAATGCTGAGATATTTGCAAGACTCCGGACCGCAGGTGTATGAAGTGGGGAACGAACACGCGCTGTTGTCCTTACCGGGGAGCAGCGCACTTCACCACTACACCATCCGGGCGGTCCGGAGTTTTGCAAATATCTCAGCATTTCATACGAGTTATATTTTGCAACATACCCTGCCATTAAGAAGAAAAAGGCAGTAAATAAAAGGGTTAAGATTGTAAATCTTTTTTGTCTTAAAAATATTAACTGGAGCATGCAAGATCCACAAATAATTCCGGTTCCGAAGTGGCAATTTTTGCTTATAAGTCCCCGATGATGATATTCTTCTACAAACTGTTGACATCCATTTTGTGATCCAGTTCATCCAATTTTTCTTTAACCACTTTCTTACTTCTGCACGCATTGTCTTATCGTTGTTCTTCTATATTTGTAACGGTATGTAGTATGTTTCCCGTGGATTACAACGTTAGCAAAAAAAATTTATAGCAGCCTTTCACCTTTTGTTCTTGCTCCTTTCATTTTTTCACGGCCAACTTTTTTTTAATTCCATAAGAATTTACCATTGATATCCCTTGTGTGAGGGGTGTATAGCCGATTGGTCGTGCGTTTACGTTATCCGAAATCAGCTGCTTGCAAAAGTGACCTTGAAGTTGCCTTCAGATGTAGGAGAATTCTTGAACTACGTCCCCGTTTCTGCTGCATCTCACTGAAATGAACCTTCTCACCTAATCCTGCTCTCATATATATGCGCTGAACTTTGTATTCTGGGTATAAATTTGCAAAATGCTGCAAGTGTATAGCTGGAAAGTGTTAAGGAGGGCTTTCGAGATCGTCGCCTTGCTTGATCCACGATGGTGAGAATAAAGAGTTTCTGTGCGCGCTCAGATCATTCTCAGATATTTACAGCATTACTTGTCATCTGGTAGTTCGAAACTTATCTGTATTCTTTTCACTGCTCCGAAAAAAATACTTCTCTATTCAATCGGAATGACATCGTATAGTACTATAATAGTATAGGCTATAATTTCTAAATCTTCCAAAAGCTATCATTTCTATGAATCCAACATGTTCCGTTTTAATTTCCTACACGAAGTTTGTTAAGTCACATCAGGTTATCACATCTACGAATTTCAAAGGAATCTAGTCATTTAGTTATGGGTATTTTCCGGTCTCCAACATTATAGCTTCACATTACCCGACATTTACCTGCTTCGAAGGCGACTGCTGCTTCTACGAATGGTCAGAAGAACAATTTGAAGACAAACAAGGACAACGCGCAGAGCCGGACTTCCTATGTCTTTATCAAAGCCACGCTCAGGATTGAATTTTTTTAAACTTCACAAAATTCATCACCGTCTTTCCTCAATTTGAAGGACATTAATTATGTTTGGCAAACGAATTATTGTGATTTGGCTGTGATAGATTTTTATTTAGATGTATCGTAACTCAAACACCCACTTTCCTCAGTACAAGTCAGTCACAGCTCGGAAAACCTTGACTGAGGATTCTAACGGGATCCTGCAGGCGATGTTTCAAAATGTTCTCGATAACATTTGAAAGGCTCGAAGATGAAATTTCTTTGTATTACCGTAAGAAAAAAATGGAGCTTCAGGCGGGTATATTGGTGCACCATCTCATCACTGTGATCTCGTTTTTTACTGGGTAAGGGTTGCCTGAGAACCTGCAAACTCTATTCATATTATTGCGCAGCAAAAATGCTGGAAGGTCTTCGCTTGCGAACAGAAGCAAAAAGGTTTCACATTTTTATATGAGGCTTCTTTTAGCTTCACCATTTTTGCAAGAGGTAGGTTAATAGATTTTGTTACGGAAGAGTTTTGCTTTTACTCAGGCTTTCGGATACAAATGTCGAATTCCTAAGTAGGTATGCACCTGTTGTACACCGCATTTCGTCACCCAATAATAAGCTTCAGCCACGATAGGAAGGTAAACCACTGAAAGAGGTCGGCCTGTAGTTATAGACATTAGATACTATTCCCAAAAATTGGAGAAACAAGAAATAAATGAAAATCTAACCCAGACCACTTTGTTACATTGTTGATATGCTATCGGTTATACTTATAGTTATTCAACGGCAATATTTATTACCTTAGAAAGCATAAGAAGTTTTAGGAAGTCACCATTTGCATTAAAATCTTTTTTTCATTGCTATTTCATTAATGAGTATCTCTCATGACGTACTAATCGGTCACAGCGCAAGGAATTGGACGAGTTATTGTAGTCGTTGCTACTCGTTCAAGCGATGGCGACACCGTGCGACGACACAACGAATACCAGCGACTGCGACGTTTTATCTATATTGTGTGTTTGTATACTGTTTGACCAATCACACGACTTCAGTGTGGTGCTACTGTATTTCCCAGGAGTTGATTAATTCTGAAAGTCTGGCACTGTTCCATTGTGAACACCGGTGCTGATGAAATTCATTTGAACATAACAAATCGTATATCGCTTATAGCGGAGTAGTGCTTTGTAGTGCAAACACGTTCTTCAGTTCGATTTCGCCACCAGGGTTCAGAAATCCCTCCGTCCCTTTGGGATCGGCGAACTGGTACCAGACTTGTCTGGAAGGATAGAAGCACTGAATTGATACATCGGTAAGGCACGGCAAGTCATTCCATGAACCAAATGTACGCTCAGTAGATTCTACGGTGTTTTACAATGTCGAATGCAATAACGCATCCTTCGTGGATTGATCATTGACGAAAGCTTTAAACATTTCTAAATCGACTCCCATTTAACCTCGGTATGAATGGCCGGTGTGCCTTATTTCATTGATAAATTAACAAGAGGTTTTTTTAACCTATTATTTACTGCCTACTCTTTTCAATTGCAGGGTATATATTGCGAACTATAATGATGCTGAGATATTTGCAAAATTCTGGACCGCGGGTGTCTGCGGTGGGGAACGAAAGCGCTATTGACCTTTCTGGGGAGTAACGCGTTCACCACCACACCATGCGGGTCCTTCGTTTCGCCTGTCTCTCAGGTAGTTCTATCGATCTTTGCCACAGCAATCACCCGTCGGCGGGATTGATATGGGGAGCCCATATCGGCAACGAGCCCAGTTAAGCTGAGGCTGCAGTTATAATCACAATTTCAACTTAAGGACCCGCATGGTGTGATGATGAAGGCGTTACTCCCCGGGAAGGACAATAGCGTTTTTGTTCCCCACCGCAGACATCTGCGGTCCGGAGTTTTGCAATTATCTCAGCATCATTAAGGTTAGCATGAGGTTGTTACCAAATATACAAGCTGCTGAAGTTTCGACGTTTTCGTGTTTATGTGAGAAAATGATTCGAGTCGTTAGTTATCCACCCCGCCAACGATACCCTTTTTTTGCCTTTCGCTGAGCCAGTTTTCTTTTACCCTAGCAGTGCTATCAACAATCACCAATCAGCACGTGAAACATGTTTTGTAGAAGATAATCGCAGGTTCGAAGTTAACCTGGGGCTCTGAGTCTGCTTATAAGCTCAGCACTTACAGCTGCGACTAGGTTCACTGTTGTCGACGATGGTTCAGACTTTAGAGATTTCGGTTAACGATGCCACGTTAGCTTCATCGCACAAAACATTTGTTTTTTCTTATCTCCAATATTTTCTGAATGAATGCAAGGATACTAATTTTGGGGCAAATGGTGACAACCTGACCGATGTAATTTTAGTTGAGGTGCTATTGGTGACGCCCGAAACGGCAGATCACGAAAAGCAAGTCTATTGCTGTGGTCTCTGCAGCCTTACCGCTCGTGAAGCCGATACTGCATTGATATTAGCATCCAAATCGTTCCTTCATCAGAGAAGCATCTTCAGAAAACTTCTTTGCTACTTCGGCGACAGTTTTGGCCTTTTAACTGTGTCAGACTCTCTGAGTGAAGGCGCTGGTAGAATGCATGCACCAAGCGATGCGCTCTTATCTGAAATATCGAGCGTAGTATTGGATGGCAGTCCTCTGATCATTCGAAACGGTCCGCAAATCCAAACAGTATTCGGAGTCCTAACAAGAACCACACCATACGTTCCGCTGTTCTTTCCATTATTATTTTCTTTCTCCATACTTTCGCCTACTTTGTGAACGTTATTTGGGCTAATGTCCATTCTGCTTCTAAGGGGAAGAGATCTGCAATCGAGTGCGATGAGTGTCAAATAGACTCGGACAGGGTCGACCTGTTTATAGGTTCAGGTTCAGATCCCAAAGTGTGAGTCTGATTCTAGAAACTCCACCTGGTGTTACTGTGCGCAAGTGGAAATTCGTGGAGATCTTGTTGCTTCCTTGGAATCCTGAAGTGGTAGCGGTTTCTTAAATCGAGTACGGTTTACGCTGTCTTGAGCAATGCGGTGGACCGAAAACTACAGCTCCATGAGACACTTATGGAGCTGTTTTAGTAGCAAATGAGGGAACACTGCAGAGATGTGATATACTACTCCGTGATATTCCGAATTTGAAGTTCCTTCAGCAATGGCAGCGATGTCCATTGTATGATCAGCATCGAAGCGTTGCGGTTTCTAGCACGGGAGCGTGAACGGCGCCTATTACAGCAGTATCCTTCGGTCGTGTTAACGAAGCTGTCGGTAGAAAGTTTCTTGGGAAAATTCTATTTCTATGAAAATTTTGTCAATTCTTGAAAAGGAAAGCTCTTGAGTGAGTTCTAGAAACATTTGTAGAATAAAAGGAGGCAAAATATTTAGTTTTATCGTCGTGAAAAAAACTGTATCAAACTATGACTAGAATTCTAACTTTTTATTTACTGCCTACTCTTCTTTAACGGTACGGCATTGGTGAAATATAACCATAACGATGCCGAGATATTAGCAAAACTCCAGACCGCAGGTGTTTGCGGTGGAGAGCGAACACGTTATCACCCCTTTCAGAAGCTAATGTATTCACCACCACTCCATGTGGATCCTTCATTTCGCCTGTCTGTCAACAGTGTTATTGGCCTATAGGTACTATGAGCAATCATCCATCAACGGGACTGATCTAGAGAACATAAATCAGCATTGAACCAAGTTAGGCTGAAGCTGTAGTATAAATCATAATTCTTCACTTTGGACGAACAGGTCACTAGCACGTCTAAGAGGCAAAGGAAACGAAGGACTCGGATGGAGTGGTGGTGAACGCGTTAGCTCTCGGGAAGGGTAATAGCGTGTTCGGTCCTCACCGCAGCCACCAGTGATCTGAAGTTTTGCAAATATCTCAGCGTCATTGCGGTTATATGACTAAAGTTTTTATTGGAGGATGAACGTGTTGACTCATGTTGTTTAAATATCAGTTAAAATTCCCTTTGCTCATTTTTCCTTAACAGTCTCATAGCCGTTTCTTACCATATGTTTTTCTTCACAATTTTTTGCTAGCAAGGCTGTAATACGTATGTTTACTGTTAGCATATAGTTATTGTTAGTAAACGAAAACAAAAAAGAAATACAATGGGAAGAAGAATGCTTTGAAAATAATTGGAAGTCCTCAAGTGGTAGACGGATTCACAGGCAAAATTCGATCGACGATGAATAAAAGGCAACGAGTCAAATGAACGAAGCGCTTGGATCTTTACAGTACGTTAAATGGCGTCATATGAGTAATTTATAGAGGTATCTACACATTTCCCATTCGCATGAAGCTTTCATTTTTAGTGGCTATAAAGAAAATTTTTTGAACCACCTTGATGACCCCGAATTGATTATATGTGAAGTAAATATGACTCATAATGTCTTTGAACAGCCGCATTCCATGCTTTTATCTGGGCTTGAATCCTAATGATTCCTGAGTATCAGTCAAAACAGTTGAAGAAATCGACATTTTCACAACTGCATCGTGTCGTTTTTCTTCGCTGTTTTCGGAACTGAATATCTTCCATATTCCTATTCTCTAAATTCTGCTCCACGCTTTGTTCCTAAAGCTTTTGCTTTATTGCCAATTCAGTTCAAAAAGCAAATCAGCTCAAACAAACTTCGATATTTTACATGGTACCGCCCACCCTAGTTTATATTCATCTATCATCACACGATTCCGTCACTGTAGTTCATTTATCTCCATAATGCCTCAAAAGATCGACTTACTATAAACCTCGGCATAATAATCGATATATCTATGCATATGTTCTCTGAATTTCCCTTATTGAGCTGACGCAAGGTTCGCATAGATCTTCTTATGGTTGTTGTAGTCATTATTCAATGGCTGGAGTTTCATTCCTCGTGAACAACACACGGGTGGTCCATAGCAGCCTCCGAGGAAGGCGTAGTCATCGAAACGTCAGCCATTGAACAATGACAACAACAACAAAAATAAAATCTATACCAACCTCCCTTCAGCTAAATAAAGGCAGTTTCTAAAAACATATAAATAGGTATAACCAAAATACCTCAATATATTCAGTTAATGATAAAGGATAAAGCTCTCGGCGTTGATCAATCCTTGACGGATGCATGCATTCGACTTCGTTAAGCATCGTCTGAGGTGATTGAATGCATATCTGGCAATAACTGGCGTTGGCCTACCGATGTATCGAGCCAGTACTGATATCCTCCCAGACAAGTCTGGTACCAATTTTCCCGTCCTGGGTGGATGGAAGGCCTGGTGGGTCATAGGCGCGGTGGTCGATTCCACGTGTATGTTGCGGTGCATTTCCGACCACTGTGTCACACGCATCCACGCGTTCAGTTATCTCGATGAAATCCATTCGATTCATTTCATGAGGTCTTGTTGTTTCTTCCTTTCTTTTCCTTTCCTTTCTTTCTTTATTTCCTGCTTCCTTTTTTCTGCTTCCCTCACGCTTTGTTAGATGGCGAGCGACCAACTGAGTGCATGTTGGCGACGACGCGATTTCACTTCTCTGAGCCGACATCGTTGCACTCTGAGCGCTGTGTGACCTGAGGATCGGCAGCGATCGCAAAATTTGTCGCCCGTCACGCCATGACACCGAATTTGGACCATTTGCCTGAAGTGCGTCTGTAATCGCAACTTTCCGACAACCATTGTTTTTCGGACGATTTAGCCAACTTTTACGAGACCATGACGTCAACCACAGTTCAGTACACTATACCATCGGAATTTGTGCAAATTGTTGGTAGAAGCTCTAGGCATCCGAAAAGCTATCGTTATCGGTAGGTAATCGATATATATCTGTATCTCCCAAAAATTCAAAGACATTCGTGGATAGTCTTTGCGAAGAAATGAATCCAGTGTAAGGATTTCGAGGTACGCTGTTTCCTGGGATTCAGAGTGATGCATGTGATCTTAGGTCATGTAATAATGGAAGTAATAATAATAATCTGGAGCATAAATGAATGGTTACCACAGGATGATTTTTAAACTTTCTGTTTATTGTCAAGGTCAGTTGTGATATGCATGGACTTGGACTGCTTATTGGACTGCTAAATAAGTTTCATAGAAAAGACGATGATTATTTCAGAGTTCTACTTTCCATAAATGAGTTCGTTACCAATCTGGCACACTTGTGTGATGATAAGTATTTGGACTGTCTTGGCCATGAGAGAAAGATCTGCCACACATGAAATGGATCCGATTTGATTGCACTACTATAATCTTGTATACCTGTTGAAGTAGAAGGACAGAGTTAAAGTGTTGTTTATCAATTCATTAAGGATTCCATCTTGCACTTACTCCACTAGCCATATAGTGACTTGAGGATATCTAGCGATGTATCAAGTCTTTTATCAAGTTATTTTATCGTCTGAAATAAGTCCGGATAAGTCTTCCAGCATTTTGACTTCTTTGAAGCTATGAAGGGTTGGCGTTGGTTAGGGCAGTGAGATCGAAACGAAAAGTATGTGAGTATTGTATTGCTCTTTGCAAGTATTGCAAAACGTCCCATGCATTGCTATACACAAACCTTCTTTGTTTCAGTGCATAAGTAATCCAGACGCTACATATTTGGTCATGTCGGTCGGAGGCGCATCCCTTTTCGGTTATGAAGAGAAGTCGTCACATTTGGGTTGGATGAGCGCAGTTGCGTGTCCTCGTTGCCTGCTGACCCAACGCGATGTTTCGATGAAGCCCCTAGCCGTCAGCGATCGAAAGGAACAGGTCGTCGACGCGATTTACTTCCAGTCTCTCTTTTGTCAAACAGTCGTGACTCGCTCCCAGCCCGGTAGATGAGGTCGATGGATGTCGCCAAAGTAGGACACGGAAGTTGTCCAGTTACGGCTCGAATTTCTTCTTGAGTTCCATTAACGGCATTACCATCGGTTCTCATAACCAACTAAAGCTTATGGTTATCAATATATTGAATTAAGTGCTCTAATACTGCAATAAGCAGCGCAATAAATGGGTAAGAGATTCTGTTGATATAGCTTTAGTCACTGAGTTACAAGCATATTTCCTTAGAAAATGCTTGGGTTAATTATTTGCTCATATCGCTTTTTGTTTTCAAACTGCTCTTTTTTCCATTTCCATTGATCTTCTTCCAGCATGACGTGAACACAGCGTAAGTCTTAAAAATGATCACTGTGTGAGTTAGATTTACATCTATGACAAAGTTATGTATGCATACATCCACTTATTTTTTAGACTTTCCTGTCGACGATGTCTGAAAAGCAACACAAAAGGCTCATGAAGCATCCGCATCAAACACTCTCAAGTCTTATAAAGAGCTGCAATCATTGAAAGCAGAGAATAACATTATACCATGGCCTCATTCTTAGCGGAACCTCATTAGAATTTCGTCCTTTTCTCGTTAGAGAATGTAGGAGGATTATTGAGAAGGTTCGTGGAATGGAGAACCCATATACCAAAGATTTTCTCATGGATCAATTTCTTGATCAAACGAAAACCAAGGAAATGTAGGCGGAGGATTTTGGCAATTATAAATAATGTATGAAAACTGGAATTGTTATCCTTGATTTGTTTGAGCTTTTTTAAGCTAAGTGGTAGTTCTGGCTATTCTTCCTGGTCATGGTAGTTTCCCTTGATTCATTTCCTGTTTTATGCTGCGCCTAAAATTCCTTAAATGAGTTCAAATGACGAGTATTTAGGAATGCTTTCGAACATACGGATGAGTCTATTCCATACCTGCAAATACTCCCTTATTTGCTCTAATTTTTTTCATTTTTTACTCATTTTTCATATAGTTATAAATATTTCCTGATATCTACGTCTTTCCAGCTAAAAAGGCTTTTTAATTTCGTGGTAACATAGATTTACAACTTAACTGTCAGGTTGTAATACGCCAGAATGTCAACTATTTCTAGATGAAAGCGATGTTGTTGAGTCGCTTATCTACTAAGATCTGATTTCTAAAATCTTAGTGGTCCATTTGGAGTCCGGAGTTTCCATCAGGAAGCCTAGCTAAGAGTAAACCAATACCAAGATTTGTCACCGTCCTGGTATCAAAGTCGCATGGTGGCAAATCTCCCTCTGATCCACAAGGGCTGCGACTGCCCGTGGTGGTGAAGACCTGGGCAGACTTTGGCCAGGCTGCCGTCGGGATTCCAGGGATCCACAATTTCTTAACCCGCAAATCTCCGAAAAATGGTGATTATGCTGGGGTCTGCATAACTAGTGAGGACGGGCCGTTCAAGTGTCAAGTGTCAAGTGGTCCATTTTTGACGTGTATACCTGCCAATATCCATGGACACATACTACACTAATTTTTGCAAAACATATAGGAGAGTTCTTAAACCTTAGCTATATTTCTTACTGATTACAGCGTTTTGTTCAAAATCAACAAAACTAAAATTTTTTGATGAGATTGCGAAACATGGAGTAATGGGAAATTTAAAAGATCTCATACAAATAATGAATAACAGGGCCAATTATTGAATGTTATGCCCGTATGCATGTCTTCTGAAAAAAGCACTGCTTAGGTGGCTTACTTAATTTGAGCAGTGCTCCACTGGATTCGGCTCGATACGATCATGATCGGAACAGGGAGGAAACGTGGCCAATAAACTTGGATCAATCTGGCTCCGAGGGAAGTGAAGACGCCGAAACGTTAGCCGAATAATGTTTTCATTTTATCGAGCTCGTTTTAGCATCACATCACAAAGAAAAGAATATGTATGCAAACTTTTCTCAATACACCGCCAAAATTGTGAAATACGCGTCGCCCAGAAGCAATATTTGCTTGGCACCTAACGCCCAACTTTTGGAACAGTGAAGTACAATCACAAGGACACTGAACAACATTGTGAACTTAAGGTGGGCTTAGAAGACGCGATTAGCTTCACTGGAGGCTCACGTGCTATCCACCACACCAACCGATGCACTTGTTTTGTCTTTCTCTCAACCGTGTTTTTACTCTGTCATTGCTATCAGCATCCTCTCATCTACAGGAGTGATTTGGAAGCATTAATCGACATTGGACCAAGTTATGCTTAAACTGCAAAATCACCATGTTCTAACTTTTATTTACCGCTTATCCTTTGTCATGGCAGGACACTATGGTAAACACAGCTTGTGGTTGTATTTCACATAGTATCCTGCCATGAACAAAGAATAACAGTAAATAAAAGAACATCTCCAGACAGTGTCGCTGCTTCCTCCACGGTACGACATGATTGAATGTCGCGCGTAATGTGAACCTTACCGCACCTGTTAATTGGCGCACAGCCGACTCATGCAACTCTTGCGGCTGTTTTCTCCGACGTTGGGCGCACACGGGGCCGACGACCCCATTTCCGAGCCACCCGCCAAGCAGTAGAGAACGAGGGAATTGTCAGCATAGCTTGTTCACTCTACTATCCCTCATCCTCACAATGCAACATCGTCATCACCTGGCTATGTATCCAGAAGGTTTTGGGTTCCATTTGAATTCGTTGTTTTCACCCAGGTGATGATCCATCGTCTCCGAGCTGTACGTCTTCGGGATGCCGTCAAAGCGTTAAGACATTTTGCTCACTGTAGTTATTTCGGTGCTGTTAGATGGCTGGCGGGCGAAGATACTTCGAGACTTGCCTCGCTTCTAATTCTTCTGTTTTCTATGGTCGTACTGATTATCTGTCGACTGTAGCCGTTCAACGATGCACCGATAATGATAGAGGCCTGAGGACCTAGAAAAAAACATGAATTGTACAAAAATGCTTGCACTTTTTTTTATAACTGAAACAGAAAAAGTGTTGGTGATCTAGGTTAATTTAGCCTGCTGATAAGGCAGTTTCATTCCAGGCTTATATCCTGCTCATTATGAACGTCTTACTACTTCTAATACCTACTTCAGTTGGTTTTCTTTTTGAAGGAAAGATTTCCCAACCTTTAACTTCTGTAACGGAAAAGTCATAATGACAAAAGATTGCTATGTTAAATGCTCAAAAACACATTGAGCTCCGTCAATCATTCATTAGGCACCAATTCATTCCGTCATTTCTCTTTTTTAATTTTCTTCTTGTTTTCGCTGTTTTCCGTCTTTCTATCTTCCTCTTTCTTTCTCCTACAACAAAATATTTGCCTCTTAGGACTTTTTCTCGTTGAAGGGCATTTACGTTGTTGTTTTAAAAGTTGGCGGTTTTTCCAGAGCCCATATCTATCCCTGAAGTCTTCCTTAAGAACTGAAAGAGTAATAAAGACAACGTTTACAGCGTTGACTAATCTCGCCGAGATACGACGCATAGTTGCATTTCATTTATGAATTCGCTTAGGCTTGCGAATTGCTTGGATTCAGTATTCGACGCCGACCTGCGACGGTCGGTGTGAAGATAAGTTGTTCCTGATGACTTTAGGAGACAAACATACATTAGGAACTTCCTTGGTGAATCCTTTACAGAGCCTGATCACAGATTTGTCGTTCTCTCTTTTCTGATATGCCAAAACATACCAATAAGGTGCAATAAAATATAAATGACAAAAATCCGAGAACGAATAGCACGGAAGAATGCCGTGAGAAAACACGTGATCTTGCCCCGTATCTCAGAATTGATTTTTGATGCGGTGGGGTTGGGTGCAGCAATTAACCATATGCGACTCTAACGGGCTGTTCTTCCTCGGTGGAAGGCAGGTAAAAACGGTGGGTTTTTCGAGAAGCTAGTGCTAGAAGCTAGTAATTATTGTTCAGATTTTCATCTTTCTGTGTGTGAAGTTGAAGCATTTGACCTCGTAATATTAGTGTACCCTTCCAGGCTCTGAAGAAGGCGATACTGCCGACACGTCAGTTGTGTTGTATGTGTTATATTTGTAAGGAAGAAAACATGGCTGAATAACAACCTCGCGATTGCTGTAAAAAAGAGAACGACAGATTTATAATCGAGTGGTGAGGTTAATAGAAAGTGGATCTTGGGAACCTGATTACAGACTTGGAAGACTTCGCTTAGCATGACTAAAATGAATAGATGAGCACCCGAAGGTGTTTTCACTTCAGTGGTATTCGCCAGTCGTCGTCTTCGGTGCCGCCGTCGGCGACTGCGGGCTATCTCGTGGACACAAGCCGCGACTAAGCGCGTAACGTCGAATCGCGGTCAAGCGTTTACGACGACGACGACTACTACAATATTCGCCAACGTCCTTTGCCCACAACGTCCCGTTTTTCTTCTGAACTTTTCGGCTAAGGAAAACACTCGTCACTCAGGCGATAACCGTGTCAAGCGCGTTTTCAACTATCGTTACCAACAGCGGCCGACATACGAATGTTTTCGTTTTCACCTAAGCGTCCTATGGGCAGAGAACGTTCACGACAGCAACACATCGCCCAACTTCGTATACAAAGGCGATTTAGACAACCATTTTATGGTCGACTTCTTCAAAAGAGTTAAAGAATGACTAATGGGTTTAGTCTTATTAAAAAGTAAAACTTCTCTAAGGGTGATCGCTGATAATACCGATAGGATAAAAGCTGGCTGAAAGAAAGGCAAAGCAATGGGGTCAACCGGTGTGGTGGATAGCAAATGAGTCGCTGTAAAGGCAATCCTGGGCTCGAAGCCAGCTTTTCGAAGCCAAGTGAGGCTCCGGGTTTTTTCACATCTCAGCATCCTTGTCGCTGTACTTTTCATCGTACTGTGCCGTGAAAAAAGAATAGGCAGTAAATGAGGGTAAGGCATTAATTTGCTAGTTGAATGGTTTTCCTTAGGAATTGTATGATCGACTAATAACCGAATTCGCTGTTCTCTTTATGAGCAAACATGAGGTTGTTGCTTTATTCTTTATCCGCGATAAGCTGACGTTTCGGCGGATTTCGTCTTCCTCAATCCCTAGAAAGGTCAACTTGTCTGCGACCTACCCAGCCAAGCATCTCCGTAATCAAACGTAGAAGATACTAAACCACGGTTTCAGCAGCGCTGAACACAAAATAGCTTTCTTGCACACTCACTGCATTCTGTAAGTTTTCCACTGAGTATGTCAAGGGAAACCAACTACACAAAGTTCACCTGGAAGTGTAATGTCCCTCCCACATTAAAATATCAGTCTTAAATGCTATACGAGATCCTGGTACTTCTGTGCGACCGAAGGTTATATGCTAAGTGATATTTTGCTAGTTCTGCAGCATCTTCGGCACGAAGTCCTGCGACAGCACTACCTGGGCGCTGCTGGGTGGACACTGTAGGGAGCGTTCGAGCTACTATAGATCAGGAGGAAACTTATAGCTAGGCGATCTGGTTTCCATCAGAAAACAAACAATAGCAATGCGATGCTATCGACGCAGTGAAAATGCAAACCATTTAGGAGAGAGAGGCATTTGATCGTAATCAACATACACCAATAATAAAATTGCTTTACTTTTAGCGTAAGAAGGAAGAAAGTATTTTAAAAAGCAGAACAAAAATAGCAGATTGTAAGTGCAAAGTTTGTTTGGATATTACGATTAGACACACCTTTCGTATCGATCGCAACCTTAGTAGCCCGGGTAATAATCTTGTTCAGTAGTTTGTCTGTCTCATATATTCAGCACTGATCAATGGTCCATACCAGTAGAACCAATGAGAAGCAAAACGTCATAGCAAACATAGCAGCTGAGAAAGGCATCAGTGTGCTGTCCCATAATTCCGGCGCCAATAAATGTCGGATCGGTAGCGTTGGCAGGTTGGAGTTCACTGTTCGCATTAATGCTGTTTGAGAACAGTTTAGGAACTATGTGCTTCGCTCAGCCGGCGTTCGTTCTGACGATGAACGTTATCTGTCGTCTCACATCTCCAGTTGATTTGCGGTTCGCTGATCTCGACCTCAATATCCAGATTCTTGAAAGGCTTTCCCCACTCCCAGGGAGCTGGGTCGCTCTTATGTGGATTGCATAATCTTTTCCCGTTTTATAGTTTCTCTATTTCATTCGTCCACTCGTCCTTTATTTTATTTCCTACGGTCTTTCCTCTATTTCGCTGAGCCACACTGGCTTATCTCTTCATCTTGTCCACAGATATTTCTGGATCGAATATCGAACAGCGCTGTACAGCAGCGGCTGCATAACCTTCAGACATGGTTATCCGAATTGAGAATTTGTTAGATATTTTTATCAGGAAGCCATGCTTATGCGGTGTGACAGTCTTTTCGAAGATTCAAAGAAAAACTTCCCAAGCTAGTAGACGTAGTCGTTACATAAAAAATTTTCTAACCTCCTCACGATTAAATTACCAAGGCAATTCAAGCTTCAAAATCGTTTTCCTTGCATTCAGTCTTGTACATTTCTTGGAAACCGGACTTTTTTTTATTTTTAATAACCGCAATTTTGATTGAAATCGCATCCATTTTAAAGAAGAAGAGTACCAAATCTTTTCAGTCTTTTCCGATTGCTCTTGCGTTGAATACTCGTCAACGAAGACTCCAATTCTTCTACTAACGTACTGCTTTTATAGTGATTTTTAGAATTTTTTTAAGCTTATGCTTCTCTTTATAAGAGGAAATCTGTCAACATCGTGACTCTTTCTGAGCTTTTTGGACATTTTAAAATATTAGGAATCAGGAAATGTAATCCGATCACACACGGATGGCTCGTAGACGAAAAATGGGGTCAAGCTTATCTCTCTTTCTTACGAGCTGTATAGAAAAAGCTCGCTATCCGCTATATAAGAAGAACGTTGCTGCACTTTTTTCGAGAAAAAGATCAAGTCTTTATTAGAACCAATGTTCCAATATTTAAGTTTTATGGAATAAAAAGTATGACAGCATTCTGAATAGTAGGTCGTCGTGCCCTTTTACGATCTCCAAAGGTCGGGCAGTACGACGTCGCGAGGTGTCGCGCAGCGAGTGAAAGTTCTCCGAGGTGATGCAGCCAGCCGGCCAGCCGACCGACCGACAGACCGACCAGCCTTAATAGCTCTCCTCGTTTCCCCGTTTTGGGTCAGCACAGGTCATCCGAATGTCATCAGTAGCCACAGTTCCAGTCTTCCGCTTCGGGATTCCGCATTCATGTGAATGACCAGCGGCTAAGGGCCTACAGTACGCTTTCACCTGGAGGCTTCTACATGGTTCTTCCGCGTAGAAACTTTTCCCTCGCTTAGCAATTCCTAAGCTCTCAACTATTTATCCTCTATTATACCGTATTCTTAACCTATTTGTGCATGTTTACTTCATTCTCTGCTGTCACAAATGCATTTACTCATTCGTTCTTGTTTTCCTTTATTTTTTATTCTTTTATTTTGTCGCCTATTTTGACAACATCATGCCTTGTCCTCTTCATCGTACTTTTGTCTGGCTTTTTGGCTTCTATCCGTGGTCAAACGCTTCGGTTTTTTTTATTCCTAAAAGCGTAGAATGAGTTAAAATTGCAAAAGAGAAAAATGGTACATTCGGAAATTAAGTCTGTTAACCCAAGCGAACTTTGCTTCAGGTTTTGGTTTGAGTTTTCAGTTATATCTTTAGATGAAGCTCGGTTCCCAGGCATCTTAGTTCGTCTTCCCTACAGATATTCTGCAATAGACGTTTTCTGTGTCAAACAGAACCTCATCACTGTTATCTACTGTTTCCAGCTGTTGGTGGTGACTGCGATCACTGGCGAAGTCGCCGTCGACGATGGCGACGACTCCTTGCTTGCGTCGTCGACGACGAGTCGCTTCATCGCATTCGATATCTCCAACATGAGAAACAGCGGCATTGGGGTTGTCGGATCTGAAAGGATATTTTAGAGTTGATCGGCTGCAATAAGCGAGCCGTGACCCTTACATATCTACAGAGTATCAAAAAACTTCCATATGAACCGATATGAATGAAATTCTCAAAAAGGAACAAGGAAAACGTTTTTTTAGAGACATTAAAGCCATTTACAATTGGATAATTCTTTACAACTATAACATCTGAACGGTTAAATTCTTCATAAAATGAGTCCGAAGTTCTCTACTGTTTCTTATGGGCTTAGCTATCTACAGTCTACTTCGTTAAATTATAGTGATTCCGGCAATTAAAAAAAACGGGTGACAGAATGACAATACTATTATAACATTATAACAATACAATACTGTTATAATTTATATCCTCATTGTCTTATACCACTTAATAAGATATCCTTCGATCGTCACTTTTTTCTATAAAATAGTCCATAGTACAGTACTCTGCGGTGCAAATGTAAGCATTTTCATGACTATTTAATTCATTCGGCCTGGTGCGAACATAGTCATTAGCCTCCTTCATAACCACGCAAATCATCCCATACCCACTGTCACGACGAAGGTTCAAAGTCACGCAAACCCTCACAGTAGCGCCGTTTCGGTTGTCGTTCGCAATCGCACAAGCCTTCTTAGAAGCGGTGTTTCTGCTCTTGACCACATATGCCTTTCGCTAGCTCTTTTGTTCATAAGCACTCAACCTATCTCATAAATTCGCCTAAATGAGCAGATTGTGATCTTGCGTCCAATACAAAAATCCCGGGTTGCTCACCACAGTCGGAATTGAGTATAAATTCCGTTGAAGAATGAACACGTTTTGAGTCTTTTCTGATTTTTGTCTTTATTTTTGTATGCGTTGATCTTTCAGATCACTTTTCAATGTATTTTCTATTCGCTATTTTCTTGATGAGCACTCACGACGTTGTTACTGTAGTCTTTGTTCCGCAAAGTTGACGTTTCGGTGGGTTTCGCAGGGTTTCCATTCTTCAGAGTCTACAAAGGTTAAGTTAACCACAATCTAGTCAGCCAAATAAGGGCAAGTCAGTCTGCAGAATTGCTGCAAAATGCCATTTTTGTATTCGGTCGAAACATATGAAGAAACAGTTTTAGAAGACCATTCATATGAAAATCATGCATAGATATTTTTTACAGATTTTCCGTCAAACTCATAGAGAAATTGTTATCATCACTGCTACCATAACTGAGGTTCTGGTCTCCTTTGAGTCTTGCACGGTTTTCTCTCTATTTTATTCAACTTGAATTCTGCAAAAGGAGTTTTTCTCTTAGTTTTCGCTAGTATTTTAGAAAATTCTCGTTAAAAATGTTGTTGTTTTTCGTATTCTTGATGATGTTTGAAGGCCAGCATTCTGTTGTTAGCTCGCCGGCCGGTAGCTATCATTAGCCGCCGTCGTCGCCGCTAATGAGGGGTTCGTCGACGACGAACTGTTACGGACGTCCCGAGCGGCACGTGGTGGACGTAACTCGCAAAGCCTGCGCTTACGAGATTGTCCTAGTTTTCCGACATCTGCACCAGATTTCACCATCACTGAAAAGCGATTCAAAATCTCCATAAAAACTTCCATAAATGTAAAATGTAGAACATCCGACATTGGTCAATCTCTTAAGAATGCCATATGAGCAATTGATTCGAAAAGGTATCGCAGTGATGACTGCATATTTATCCTGTAGCATAACTTATACAGCCCTACCGATATGTTTCTATCCTTCCACTGAAGTCTGATGGCAATTTCACGAACCGAAGAGAATGGGTAATTGATTTGCACGGGGTGCAGAATTGAACCAAGAGCTCTGTCTCGAAGAACGTCTATAACCATTGCGTCTTCTGCTCAATAAATATTTTCCGAATAAATACTGGAAATAGCAATAGGGAAAGTAGTAGGGTTTGCTTTATTTTAGATGGGCGGACTTTAATGAGGAAGCCAGCTTTAGGAGATATTCAATTTAACTGATACGTTCTTGGTTTGGTAATATTACACTAAGCAGCGTTTAGCGCAATGGTTAGGGGTGGCCTAGAATAGATATGGGTTCGAGCCCATGCCCTTGGCTCACTAAACCTTCCATCTCTCTGGGTCGGCAAATTGATACCATGCTTGTCTAGGAGGATGGCGCCAATGACTCGACACATTAGCAGTGCTTCTAATATTACAGTCATTGTATAGACCAGATAAGCATTGAATCACCTCTAACATGCTTAATGAAGTCGAATCCATGGCGCACCCTCAGGGGTTGACTAACGCCGAGAGCTGTACCGTCTATCCTTTTAACATTACAGTTTCATGAAACTTTTCCCATAACATGGGCAAGCTGCTAGCTCGTTACAATAGACGACTGCTGGTTCTCATGAATAAGGTGGGGTCTTCTACCATGCGATTAGATTACTTAAAGAACCACCCTTGCTTTGTTCTTAGCTGAGCTTCGCGATGAAAACATCGATAATCCTAATAGGCCAAGTTGACCGCAATTTACCCAGCCAAACACTTCCATAACCGAATGGAGAAAATGCTAACTGCTAATGGTTTAGCGTTTTTCCTGTTCGGTTATGGAAGTGTTCGTTTGGGTAGCTTGAGGTCAACTTGACCTTCGTAGGGTCTGAAGAATATGAAATCTACCGACGCGTCGGCTTGTTCGTGAATTCAAATAAAACCTCATTTTTGCTCAATAAGAATGTAAAAAATTATTTAATCAATGCAAAGTTTAATAAAAAGTCGGTTGTGGGAATCCTAACAGGAATCAGAATGATAGGGGAGATTAAACATGAAGGGTGAAGTAAAGGGGTTCCAGAAAACGTAAACGCGAGCCTTTATGAAGTCCTAAACAAGTTTCACAGCTATTTAGAACCTTAAACTTAAGAGCATCTAATTAATTTAGACAGAAAACTCTAAGTCAGTGAAAGTTTTTTTATGCTCTTAATTGACACGAGTTCCTTTGTAAATAAAATGGTTCACTAGGACAGCAACTCTATTCGTGTTCGAATCCTCGTTGATTTAAATGTTGCATCTTCTTGAAGGTACTTTTTATCTAAAAATGGACGAAACGGTTTAAGCAGTTTCGCTTTTTTGTCGTATCATATACTTTACATTATTTTTTGTATTATCAATTTGCTAGGTTTTTAGCAGTTATTTTTGCCCTCTCGAGTCTTACTTCTGTTCTTTAATCTACTTTAATCCAAGGAGTCTCCATAGTCAGGAGATATAAATCTTTAGCAATCTTTTGCAATTATTCGATCATTTTTGAAGATTTTCGTGATTTCCTTTCTCGTCCTTCTTTTCTTCACATTTTCTTAATTTCATAAGAAAAACAGGAATAGTATTTCCTACAGTTGTGTGAATGTTCCCGTTCGTTCGACCTGATCAGCATGTCGGACCAGGGCAGCCATTCGCCGGTGTTTAAGACGACCATGACAACCCAAATTTCCACACTGACAGTCTGTAAACCCTCACGATAAAATGAAGGAAAGACAGATAATGACGTTAAATGACTAAATTGAGCGCTTATGAAAATTTCAGCCATCAATTCGATAGCACGTAGAAATTCACGGGCACTCGAAGACGGAAGAAAAATACAGAAAAAGTCATTCAAATTAACTTGAAAACGAGAATACTGGGGGTTTTTTGTTGGTTTTAGTAGTTCCCAAGATCGACTTTCTCTTAACCTCGGCATTGGAATATGAATGTGTCGTTTTCTTGTTCAGCAATCGCGAGGTTTTTAAACAGCATACATTTACTTCCATAAAAACACAATACAATACAACGCTAGCTGACGTTTCGGCAGTATCGCCTTCTTCAGAGCCGCTTTTTCGTGACTTCCAATGAGGAAGTTTAGAACAGCTGATTATAGTCGCATGTGGTTGTGTTGTGGTTGTGGTTTTAGTAGTTTTCTGGGCTATCGTCATTCGTTTGACGTTTGCTCATTTGCTGCTAAAGAAGGCTTTAAAGAAATTCTGAAACACAAAATTGTGAGGAAAAAAACTAAAAACGTAATAAAAATTGGACAGCTGAATACACAGCACCCACCTTCTTCACGCCTGAGTGAGGAAAATGACAGATCGGAAAACGAGAACGAAAGACAAATGGAATGATCATGGTTTCCTATGTAGTTCATACCCCACTTACGTCTTCACTTCAAACTAATAAAGTGAAAGGAGGATTTACAGAAAGAAATCTGCCTTAACCATCAAGTGACTACTATAAAATGAAGTTGTTCCAAAGGTCAATGATTTAAAAATCAAATCTTTTGCTTCCTTTTAGTGGACTTTCGCAAAAGTCAGTTGTCGTTGTTAGATTTTAGATGTTAGATTAAATTTGTTTTTCTCTAAAGCTATTCAGTACAATAACATTCACATTTTTTGAGCTCCTCCTTGAAAAAAATTTTTCTTAGCGGTCTAAAACATTGATGGAAAGTGATCGATAGAACTATTTGAGAGACAAGCAAAGCGAAAGACCCGCATGGTGTGGTGGTGAACGCGTTACTCTCCCGAAGGGACAATAGCGTGTTCGTTCCCAAACGCAGACACCTGCGCTCTGCAGTTTTGCAAATATCTTAGCATTATATAAGGTCTAAAACATTATTTAGAAAAAGCCTTTTACGGCCTTGAAAAAACTCAATGTTTTTTTTAGAATTTTTGGGTTTTCTAATTATGAAATGTGTCGTTTCCTCAATTTATTAAAATTTTCAGGCTTTCATCTAAAAAACCTGAACGTGAGCCGATGTTTATAGTTTGTATCTATTCGCTTCTAACATGTGTCGTATGGGATCTGGTAGCTTTGTGGTGTTAATATCGTTCGATAAGCACATAGTCCAGTTTCGACTCTATTCCTGACCAACCAAGCTCCTCATTTTCCCGGATAAGATAATTGCCACTGGATTCGTCTGGATTATCTAGTTCTCTGAAGGATGCACAGAGTGGCGGCTACCTATAGTGACAACCTGGAAACACTTTAGTTAACCAGCAATCAGCGAGACTTAGAAGACCAAAAGTCCTCGAGTAGTAACCGCATCTAGATGCACACCCGAAGACTTTGTGGACGAAGAATGTGAAGAAACCAATAAAACGAAAGAACATCAACAAATCCAACAAATTTTTAATTTCACGTACTAGGGTAGTCATTGAGAGGCGCGTACCTCATTAGGTAAGAAGTGCCCTATAAATCGTTCGACTTCACGCACTGGACTACCCCAACCCATTGTTTCTTCGGGTCAGCAAGTTGGTGCGGGAATTATTTAGAGAATAAAAGCACTGATTCGTTAAGTTGCTGGGCTAACACCATACATTGTATGAGGTATATATGGTTTCGGTTGTTTTTGCGGGATTGTGAACGGCGTCAAATCCACGGCGCATCGCTAAAGGATTGACCAATGACGATGCCTTTAGGCTTCATTGCTGTCATTTGGCAAATTTCTTCTATGGAGTTCAGTCGAAGCGTATTCCATGACGTTAGTTGAGCCATATTCTAGCCTCTACCTATAGAAAGGAGGTCTGCCACAATAAGGTTGATTAGCTGAAGATTCTTCTAGAACCACAACACTTCCGACGCTTGATTTGCTCTCAGGTGAGGTGGAGCACTGGAGCATCAAGAGTAGGATGAATAAGATTTGGTTCACCACACTGTAAATCTCATTTTGTTATTTTTAAAAGTCGAGGCTAATGAAGCGGCGGAAGCTAGTCAACAAAACAAATCCGAAATCGCTTCATTTTTATTACTGCTCTGAGTGCTGTTGATGTTGTACTCTCGGCAGATCCTTTTCTTGTCTCAATGGCACCTAATATAGAGGAAATGCTGGTAAACACTCCTCTAAGTTAAGTAAATCCTAAAATTTTTTAGTAGAAGTCATTAAAGCATCGAAAAATAGTAGCCAATGTGAATAAGACAAGATAGAAGGAGTACAGAAAATACGGTTTTTCACAATTCGTTCCGGTATCGGTACAGCAACCCTGACGTCAAGTCGGGAGCTTGCGAATCCCAGAATTGTGTGACATAAAAAAGAGTGATTCTGGTGTTACGTGTGATATCGTTAGAATAAAGTTTCAAAAATTATGAGTGGTACTTTATTCCCACGAATGATAAGTTTTTTATTTTTTTTTTCGCATACGTCAATGAGAAAACTGTGTAAAAAGACTCTAACTAATCTACTCACTAAATGGTCGGTAAGGTGTAGATAAAGAGGAAGAGCATTACCTTCATCATCTGCCCATTCTCCAGTCAGTTATTGATACATTCAACAAAAAAAAATGATAAAACGTTAGACACTGAACAATGATGGACGTGCCATAAAATCGACACCAAGATGTACCGTAGAGGTCACTGAGTACATATTTGGCCTGCACAATAACTTGCGACAGCCTGCTGATGTATCAAATCAGTGTCAATGTCCTCCCAGAAATCTCCGGTACCATTTTTTCGATGCCGAGAGATAGAACTCATAGTGGACCTGAGATGCGGGTTCTAACCAAGAACGATATGCGTACTGCAAGTCACTTCTACCCACTGTACTACACGCGCTACTATGTGCTCTGTTAGGTCCCAGCAAAATCTGCACTCACCTCTATCGACTGCCATTGTTGTAAAGCAGTTTCTCACAGAAAAATAAGAGAAGTAAAGTGACCTTTCGTGCTTTAAGTAGTCTTCAAATCTCATCTCATTTCAAACATATCAGAGAAGAACTTTAAAATTTGAACGACTTAAAAGAATGCTCTACTTCGTGAATGACTGCCAAATCTCCCTCGGTGATTGTGATTTTTCGGTGTAAAACTCAGATATAAAGCAAAAATTTTCTTTCTTCATTTTTGTTACGCTAAACAGCAGTTTCGAAGTGCAACTAGGACTAATGAAATCCCAGGATTAGCTGTCAGAAGAAACACTGGTGTTGTAAATTGGAAGACGGTCTCCTTTCAATCTCCATGACCTGGTAACTGCTCTGCCGGTCGTGATCGCCTGGTAACGCCGTAGTAATGCTTTTGGGGAGGGGTTCCATGAAAAAAAACTCTTGCCATACCATTCGCATACTAATTGAATGGAAAATATGCTTCAATCCAGAGAATTCTCTATGGTGGTGGACTAATCGAAAATGCTTCAAAATTTCTGTCTGTGCTTAGCAATTCCAAACAGAGTTTTTGCTTTCTAAACGACAATTCTAATTTCTTTCTTTAGAACGAAGTATTTTTACGTGAGATAACTTTTTCATGTTATCTGACGTATTAAAATATGTTTGTTGGATGACGAGTGCACTGCCGTCTCTATTAATCCGTACACAGACGAGTTTACTGGATTTCTCGCCGATCTGTCTCAGCCCTCTCGTATACAGTAGTTTCTCGTTTTCTGCCCGTTTCTACAAGTTTCATTTGTTTTTCTATTGTCCTACTTTACCATTTCTTATAATCTCTTCAAAATATTTCGGGAATCAAAAATCATCTTCGATTTCAAACTTCTAAAGACTTTTCAGTGTATGGTAATCATGGAGCTGCTGCTAGGTCCGCAGCCGTTGGTACGACCAATGTTCACACAACACACGCATATCGTCGACAACATGAATAGCGTCGAACAGTGTGCAGACGACAGAGAACACGCGAAGAGTGTTGAAATTAATGAGGGTGCAGAATATGTGAGAAAAGATTATGTGGAAATAAAATATGATCAAATGTTGGACGACACGTCGAAAAGTCCGACTTCCGGCGATGAATCGTCACGAACTCACGGGGGTAACTACAGATCTGAATTAAAGCGACCCGACCTGAAAGGTTGGATTTTTTTCATGTTTGGTCGATTTTTTTTCGTCAGTTTTAATTTTTGTATCTCTCTTGTTTAAATGACTAAATTACAACTCTAAATGGTTTGGGCGTTTGTGGAATCAATCATGAAACATTCTACTGAATCCGCTCCCATGATGGAGATGATTCTGATTAGCACAACGAATTCCGTAGAAATTTTCGTGACGATGATCGACTTCATTTCAGGAAGTTTTCGATGTTCGATATGTGCGAAGGTGTTCTGCCACTCGTCGTCATTGTCAAGACATCGAATGCAGGCTCACTTCAAGAGCTACAAATGCACTCTTTGTCGCAAAGACATTACTAGTAAGTTAAGCAAAAGTGACAGTGACCGTAATATTTAGGATTATTGTAAATATTTTAGTTACCATACTAGAATTTTTCGTCACACCCTATACTGAGCGAAATATACAATTTTTCTATTTTTTTTTCTGCTAATTGAAGGTAATAAACCCATTGAGTTAAGGGCCACTGTATGGAGAATAACAAAGTTGCTGGAGGTTCACTATCCTTTCTATTTTTAATACGTTTTTCCTAATATGATGACAATGGACTGGGATGAGAGAGGTTGGCTAGCGCAATTGTTAGTGACGCCGTCGATCAGAAATCAAGAGCGCTAGCTCAACTACCTCCCTAACACCCAACGCTCACTCCTAATCGACGTGGAAACACCTTAGCCCAGTGCTCTCAAAGAATGCAAGGAAAATCTACTCCACTGGCGTTCTACAATATTCACAAAAAAGACGAAATCCTCAAGCAGCAGCCAAAACAACGAGCTAAAAGTTCGAAAAGCTTTGTGGACGATGAATGCGTAGAAAACGAATCGATTGCAGAAAGTGAGAGTAAACGCACAGTAGATGTGATAATAGGTCATGTAAAAGAAGTGCTGAATATTTCTCTTTTATTTCAACATTGTTCCAGTTAGTCGTTCATGGTAACATTGCTTCTGTAAAATGTGAAGCATAGAGGTTCATATATCTACTCCTTAGCGGCTACCGTAACCGTTGTCGAATTGCGCGCGTTGTCCTTCATAGGGCTGCTGTCCGACTGTCCATTGACATTCTACGTCGCCGAAGCGATCCGTAACGCAGAATGTCTTATCATAGATGCTTGTTGTGTATTTGAGTCGGCTATTAATCATTTCCCTACATCTCGTTTGACCCAAATAGCATACAACGCTGACCGCCGTTAACCGGCCTGCTGTTATCGCCCGTTTCCACCACGACGTCGCTCTCGTTCGCAACCTCGTCCGTCGACGTACGTCTTCACCGTCGCCGACGACGTCCATGGCCGAGATTAGCCTCGTTTCGCCGACGATAACATGACTGCTGCGACCCCTATGCGAAAAGTGAAAGCGAGCTACTAGGTCAGCAACAACTGGAAATTGTGAAGCAATAGCGATGAATGTCAACAGTCTTCCTGGAAGGTTATATAGAAAGAAAGGACTGATTTCGGGTGTTTCAATAGTTTTGCAAGATGCTGGAAATTGGTATACGGTCGCCGCAGACAATTAGAAGATATTAAATGAAGTCTTCCACTCTAATTTTACGATTATAGACGTTTTTCACGACTCAAAAATTGATTAATAGGAATTTTATAAAAAATTGTATTAAATATGAATGCAATTCTTACAGAGTATTATTACAAAATAGGTTCTTCTCATTACGAGCATTTTGAAATGTTTCCTAGTGAAGTGCTGTTCAGTACAGTGGGATTCTTTTAGAAGGGTGGAAAATTTCCATGTCGGATTCTTAGAACCATAGAAAACTTCGAAGCGAAATTGGAAATTGGTAGTCGATTGCCTAAAAGCCTCTCAAGGTTCAGATATTAATCCTGCTCAATCGTCAAAGGATAATTCATTTGTATAATTACTGTTTCCGTCATTGTATTACAATGGTTAGTTTCCTGATGAATAACGAGTGGCAAACGAGCAAATTTTCAAGCGTTCTAAAAGAACCTGCTCATTCGGTATTTATGGAATCAGCCGATCGAATAATAGATCGTATTTTTCTTACACTACTTACACTTCCTACGTTCGGAAATTAGTCCCACAAAGAAAAAAATGCTTGTATCGGCTTCGATTTTCGTTGGACAAATCCTTGGCTGGTAGAGACGGCTGTATCAACAGAATGTTAGTCGGATAGCAGAGGAGGAAAGAATGACTGAACGGAATGATCGAGTTAGAACGTTAGTCTGAAAGAGAATGACGGTGAGGAAGAGAAGCCAGTTGGCGATGGCATCTTCATTGAGCATTCCTATTAGATTCATCTTCCACATTGCGATTTCCTTGTAATAAGACGACACACCTACACTTTGACCGTTGGCGTTGAGCACTAACCCGGCTCAGTGAGCTCGACCTGTTGATGGGACACAAACGGCATCGCAATTTTGTTTAAATTCCTTTATTTTTATGCTGAAAACAATTTGTTTACGGTAAAATTTAAGATTTATGAAAGGCTAGTCAGACCAATAATCATAGTGAAGTATTGAGTGGGTGAATTGGGTGGTTCAATGCTTGACTCATTGATAGGAGGGCATGAGTCGGAATTTCGATCATGATGCCGAATTCTGTAGTTTTTCAGCCTGTTATTTACATTCGACTGTCTTAGTAATAATAACCGAAACAGTAACAATAGAAATTACAATTTTAATAATAATGTGGAAAATTTGAGCTTCTTACAAGTCCCTTGATCGATTTTCTACTGATCGGAGAAATTTCTGTCATTCGCTAGGAATCGTAGTCAGAAGGCACCAAACCTATCTCTGACTCACAGTAGTCCGGTTATTGCCTCTCGCGAATATCTAAGAAGGCCTTATGCAGGTTGTCTTGGAATTCTTAGAAAACTCAACACATGCTCTAAATGTCGGTTAAAAGATTGTCAACGAAACGATTGGAGAAAGTGCAAGGAGCTGCTCGTCATCTGAGAACAAATGATCTAAATATTTAAGTAAGTAAGATAATAAGGGTAAAGGCTTCAACGTTCACCGGCTCCTTCAGACTTGGTCATAAGGAGTCGTCTTTATTAAGAGCAAAAAGAA
The DNA here is from genome assembly GCA_900624975.1 of Angiostrongylus costaricensis. Taxonomy (NCBI): domain Eukaryota; kingdom Metazoa; phylum Nematoda; class Chromadorea; order Rhabditida; family Metastrongylidae; genus Angiostrongylus; species Angiostrongylus costaricensis. The sequence goes on from UYYA01000515.1 coordinate 44,542, forward strand.
ATGAATGAATGCATACTTGGCCCTATACAACGACTTGTGACGTATCGACATATCATATCAGTATTTCTACCCTCCCGGAAAATATAGCATCAATTTCCTAATTTCGGAGGAATGTGCAGCTTCGCCACCCTAAGACTGGAGACCCCTCCCAACGCTTTACCGCCACATTGTGGCTGCGAGGTGTTCTTGTGTCAGACTGCGATATACCGCGGAGGATTCATCCCTGGCAGGTTCTCTCAAGCTGAGAAGGAGTCTGGCGTTTCCATCAGGAAGCCTAGCTAATAGTAAACCAATACCAGGATCCACCACCGTCTTGGTACCAAAGTCGCATGGTGGAAAATCCCCCTCTTATCCGCAAGGGCTGCCGCGACCTGTGGTGGTGAAGACCTGGGGCAGACTTTGGCCAGGCTGTCCTCGGGATTCCAGGAAACCACAATGGTTTAGCTATCAAATCTCCGAAAAATGGTGATTATGCTAGGGCCCGCGCAACTAGTAAAGACAAGCTGTTCAAGTATCAAGTAAGTGAGACTGGGGATCGAACAAACTGCTAGGTATATCACAAAGAACTACCAAGCTCTGCGTTTCACAGGCGTTTCCTTCTAAGTGACTATAAAGTGGAACCTCACCGTATGAAATCGTATTTTTCCGACCATTTGAGTGAATCTTCTCGTAATGGCTGTGGTACTGTCGATATTGACGCTGGCGGCTTTCACTTTCCCGAATTTGGCGCGCTGCTCAATGAAAATGGGCACGAAGCCCAGCCCGCCCTCTTGGTGGTTAGAGTCACCCACGACGGCAATCGAGAGCGTGTTCATTCTCTTTGGAAAGGTTTGGTCAGTGGATCAGCAGGTCTGCTTTCTGAAAAGATCGGAAATTTCTCATGGAGCAACCGACGGTATTAGAACGGAATGAATTACGAGGCTGGACATATTGATTCCTAAATGAGAGCTTTCTAATCGAGAGAGATATTCCTAAAGAAATGTTAGTTTACAGAAGATTAGCGAAAAAATAAAGTAAAAATCCTAAGCAATAAGTTCATTTTGTATTCGCATTTCGAGTTTTTCTTAATCATAACTTAAACACCACATGTTCAGCGCTTTGAGACAGCAGTCGTCTTCCTTTTACTTCTTTTCAAAAAGTAGGAACTATTTGTTATAAACCTTAAAACCGTCTTCCAGTAAACCTCGGTGGCTAACAATGATCAGCATTTTTCAATATAATAGAGCTAATGCGAGGTTGGTAGACGAAATTTTATTCGGCTAACCCTTCGGCGCCTTCCCTTCCTCAGAGTCGATCCGAGTCTCGATAGCCCACAGCTGGTCGTTGTCGCCATCTTGGTGTTCGCAGTGGCATCTAGTTGAATCCAGTGTGAGGAGCACCGCTCGAATGAAAAATCTCACTCAGGAGTCCCGTTTTATACAGGACGAGTGTTTATTGATTCCCACTTCCAATATGATCTACGTGAGGCTGGCAAAGCGTCATCTCGCAGCTAGTACTTCATATACTGGCACACAACATGGCAATCAATATCTTAGAAACCGATTTTCCTTAAACCTCGATAACAATAGTCAGTGGTTCTCTATATATACTGTTTACAACAGAACGCATTGGCGACGAAATCGCAGATCCTATGTGATGGAGGCAATCGGTTAACACCCGTACTGTATAAAATTTATACCACCTAGTGAAGTTCGCAATTCGAGCGGTGTTCGCTTCATTGGATTCGACTCGATGAGACAACGGCCAACAATGGACCATCGACTCGGATCAACGGGGCTCGCAAGCCGAGTAAAAGTTTTTGTGCGAACCTCGTGTTATCTATCTTATAAGTAGAATTTTTTTGATTATTTATTATGTAGTTGAAATAATGCTACAACAGTTATATCCAATAATGCAATTATACATGTGATGTAAATATGAAACTTGTACAAACATAGATGTGTATAAATAATGCGGCAATAACAAGATGATTATGAGTCATATATGTTTCACACTGTCTTCAATATGTTTAAAACGTATATTGGAACGCTGCCCATGTTGCTAACCTAAAAACAATTTTAAGTCGAAATTTTACGCTATATTTAACTTGTCGGGAAAAACACTTCCATAAAAAGAGTGTATTATGTACAATGTACGTTATTAAATAGATTTCATGGAACAGAAAAAGTTCTCATCTACGTGGTCAAACTAACCAAAATAAGTGTTACCACAATGAGAAAAACTAGCTGAGAGAAGGACGAAGTGAAAGACCGTGGTGGTTGACGCGTTAACCTCAAGAAAGGGTAATTGCGTGTTCGATCCTCACCGCAGACATCTGCGGTCCGGGGCTCTGCAAATAACTGAGCATCATTGTGGTGGTATTTCACATATTTCCTTGCCGTGAAAAATTGTAGTAGGCAGGAAATTCAAGAAAAACTTTAAAAAATTAATGATCAGAAAATATTTTGAGTTCGTTCTTTCAAAATTCGAACAAACTCCAGTTTTTTTTTGTTGGTGACGAAACTTCATTACGTTACTAGTACTGTTAATATTCACTGTTGCTATTGTTATTATTGTTGTTAAGAATGCTCATGCTTTCTTATAGCAGAAGAACAAATGAAATGGAACATACCTCTTTCCTTACTGTTCCTACCGTCAGACTTTCATCACACTGCTGATGAAATAGCAACCTTTGGTGATTCTCAAATCTCATCATCCTCATCCTCACACTCATCGTGCTCATCGCCTTCATCATCATCATTACCTCATCGTGACCTTCATCCTTATTATCTTTTGCTTTCCACTAAAGTTTTTTTCTATTAAAATACAACCCTACTCGCCTTTCTTTTCCCATTACCTATCCTTTTTCTTTCTCTGTAACTCTCTGTCGTGTTCTTTCTCTCTCGATCTGTATCCTTCTCTCATTCTTTCTTTCATTCCGTATCCATCCTTTTCTACCAGAAAAGTTCCTGAATCACACTGCTAATGAAATCTTGTGCAAGGAAGAATATGACAAGAATACACTCCATAATAGACGACTTTGCTCAGAATGGCAACCTACCTTTGTACTACGTTGCCATTCGTGTACGGTTGGTACGCTACATAAGGTTCCGTAGACTGGAATAGTTTCCACTCCAAGAATCTCTCGAGATCGACCACAGTATGCAGATCCCAGTGCATTTTTTATTCATTTCGTTTATCCCATGGACAAAGACGTTCGAGTTTACATGTGGGCTCTACTGCTGCTTAAAGTTTTTGCCCAAGCATGACTTTTACCAAAGTCCAAAGATGGCCTTGCTAGAGAACTTTCGCGTCATCTGCATAGGCCAATATATAAAGTATTAAAAAAGGCCTTTTCTAAGCAAGCTTAGTAGTAGTTCTTCTCCGGAAAAATGGGGTGCGTTTTGCTGTGCCGGTTGGGTTGAGCCCACTCCCACGCGTGTATCCCGCGACACAAACCAATGCTTCGCGCAGTGTTAGGATTGTTTAGGCCACGAAAGTTTGTCCTGACACACCAAAAGTTTAATGGGTTTCTTACCAATCCATTGTATTGTTTTTGTTTATTCTTACACTCAGTCTCTTCACTAATCATCGGAGGCTTTTCGTGAAATCCGTAGCTGTATTACAAGGCTCCCAACTCTCGTATAGTTTAGTTGGTTTTTATGAGTCGATTGAAGATTTGCCGCGCTATTATTGTAAGTTTTTGCAATTATTTCGGCTATTCCTAATGTTGGTTTATCCTTAACTGGATTTTTTGGCATGAACGTTATTTTCAGCCGGGTAATTTTTTGTGGGTTGGTGATTCTTATCAGATTCACACCACCCTGCTTTTTCATCCCTAGAGAGGATAGAAACTAAGTCATACAGAGGTAAAAGCTGTAGTATCACTGACGTTTCCTATTTAGTAACTCTTTGCTAGTGCGTTTATGTAGACGTTCAGTGAAAGAGTGTTGACGTGAAAACTAGAGATGAAGAAGTAGAAGTGAAAAACGAAAAGCAACTCTAAATATCAACAGCTCGAAGAGTTTGTATAATTCGAAAGCAAATTGAAATTACCAAGATATCTTAGGCCTTCCTGGTTCTAGACGAACCATCAATAGGAACATCGTTGCCAGTTGTTAGTAGTTTATAGTGTTTCGCTTCTCCACCGAAGCTTTCGCATGCTGTATGACAGCAGCAGACTTTCTTGGCTCCTGGCGATCCATGGCGACAATATCGCCTTCACTAGTTGTTATTCGAAACCAGTAGTGTTCTGCTTCACCGACATTTTCGGCGCGTTCGCTGGCTATACGATTGCATGGTACTTCTTCGTCAAGCACATAGTCGTCGAGCGGCAGGTGTCCGAATTACGTCACACGTTGACCGCCATCTGAACAAACATTGCGATGATATTGAAATAGAGGAAAAAACGGTAAAAGTAAACATCGCCAGTGATTTTCGTGGATGCGACACGACCCGTTTCATTCATGCAGGAAGTGATCATCTCACGTCGTCGCAAGGGGTGGTGTGGACATCTTCCATGAATGAATCAGCGTCTCTTTAAACAATTTATTTATAGCAATCGACTATTGAGGCGCGTATGGTGTAGTAGTTAGAAGTGCCCTGCAATGCACACCTGTCATTGGTTCGACCCTGACATCCATGCCTACAAAGCCCACCATCCATTCGCGGTGGAGGAATTAGTGGCAGACATGTCTGCGAGAAGAAAAGCATTGACCTAGTACAACGATAGTCTTTTGCGACTCATAACATAGGCATTACATGCATTCAACCACCTCTGCGATGTTACGAATGCGTGGCGCACTCCTAGGGGAATGGTCGATACTGGACGCTTTTTACCCCTTTATTGATACGTTAAAAGGTGTTATTATCGTGGGAACAAGTCCTTTTGCACATTAACTCGTGTATCCTCAGGAACGTCTCTACATTTCAAAAATGGATTGGATTTTGTAGTTTTCCAAGAAATCAGTAATATGGGTTGACCTAGGAACTATATCAGGCTGGCTTTTCTCCAATACTTGTAATGCCCCATTTATTTAGCACACTTACTACCCTCTCAAAATGTAGCCAGTTTGGTGTGACTATTGACTAGATTTCACAAGCATAATAAAACTGGGAAAAATAATTCTAGTATAAGACATTCCGAAATCTTTGCTCACAGTAATTGCTAGGTTTCTACGAGAAATCACTGACATTGTCTTTGCAGTCGTACCACGAAGTGTTTCTTAACTTACCCTGAGGATTCTGTGTAATCCATCGTTGCGCTTGTTTAGATGACGTTTCATTGAATTGTTCCAGCAATGTTCACTTGATAACTGCACATTGGGAACAATTTATCATGGATATGCGAGTGTCCTTCGTCCCTGCCTTCCTACTGATTTGACAGATTTCGCATGTTCAACGACAGTTTGTTGATTGTCTCAAAACAAAAAAAAGCCACAAAATAGACTCGCTTTATTTCAGCCGGCAATGACTGATATGGCGTTGTAATTGGTACAATTTTTTGAGATGGGATTGACATAGTTAGTTGGACTAAACGAAAGGATTATACTCGGCCGGCTGGCTGGATGGACTGGTCCAGTGCCTGGGACACCGAACTGGGACATAATGGTCCGAGGACGAAGTAACAACAACACGACTATGGCAAGGATTATCGTGATTAGCGTAACCTCCCATTCAATAGTTATGCATGTTCAGTTATTATGTGACTGCACGGCATCTTAGCAATGAGTGTTCCAAAATACGCTCATTAAAGTTGTGCTTCTTTGAAAGTTTTTGACAGAGAAAGAACTCCTTTACTAGGGTTTTGTGCAAGTGGTGTCGAGTTGAAAAAAATAATTTTTTTCTTTTTTTTTATAGAGATCGCATCGATTTCTTCCGGAACCCGAAACCTTCTTTAGGCAAAAACCGATTTTAACATTTTTGACATTGACATTACTCAAGCGATATTTTTAAATTCAGTTTCGCGTCTGAGCAGCTCAATAAAAAAGATAAAGAGGTGAAGCTCTCGGCATTGATCAATCTCTGAGGGATGCGCCATGCATTCAACTTCATTAAGTACCATTATTAAAGGTGATTGGATGGCCTACACATTAACCCGTGGTGACCTCCCGTTGTATCGAGTCAACGCTAATATCCTCCCAAACAGTTTAGTGCCCATTTAGCGAATCCGCAGGAAAAGAAGGCTTGGTGAGCCTGGGTGCGGTATTGAACCTATGTGTATCGCAAGGCGCCTCTAACAACTGCTCTACACGAGCCGGAGCAAGCCAGTTAGCATGTGAAAGTAATCTAGGTTGTTTAAAAAAAACAAATATGACATGCGTTAAGGGCTGAAAATAAGGTGTTGGTCCAGAAACTCTGCCAAGGTTCTATATCAGAGCACTAAAACTCGTTAGTTTTGTTCTTCACTGGTGCATAGGAGAACTTTCTCAACATTGAAGAGATTTTTTTTCGAAATGCATTTATTAATTATCGTATTGAGTCACCATCACTGGAGACGAAAAAGGGATCGTATTTGGAGAATCTTGCAAAGTTTTCTTTCCTTAAAGAACAAATCTAAGATGTGTATTCTTTCTTGATAAGCTTGCACGAGGTTGACAAATATATTTATTTTCGGCTAACGTTTCGACGTCTTCGTCTTCCTCAGAGCCGGTGATCCGAGTCGATGGTCCATGCTTGTTGTTCGCCTCGACGTTGCGTCTTCGCCTTCGTGTCGAGCCAGATTTTC